>PVKU01010614.1:0-50496 GCA_004027475.1 Anoura caudifer | reverse complement strand
CTACCCTTATTTTCAATATATGATGCATTACGTATAGGGTTTAGATTTTTTTTAAACTATAGTTTTTCATTTTCTGCCTAAGTAACCCCAGTCATAAGTTTTATTATTCAAGGGTTCCATATTGAGTATAAACCCTTTTCAGCAAAGAAAATGTTATATTTTAGTTCTCTGGGTAAATTAATTAGATTTACTAGTTTAGGCTACCTTCTAAATTCCTGGGATAATTATATGAGATTCTAATTTCCAAAACATTCATTTGCAAATAGCTCATGAATACTACGCAATTTCCCAAAAGACAGTATGAAAATAAGCACCCTAAATGATGGGGAAGGCAATTAATATCTACTGAGGACTGCTAGGTGAAAAGCTCTATGATACATGCTTTATCTCATTTAATCTTCTCTATTACCCTATGACATGGATATTATTACCAATTATTTACAGATAAGTAAACTGAAGTTCAAAGCTGGCCAAGGTCACAAAGTAGTAAGTGACAGAGCATGAATTCAAATTTGGTAACTCTTGCCCACACTGCAGTCAAGCACTTCTGTTCATCTAAGAACAAAACAACAAAACAGAACACCTTATTAAATAGAGAGTAAAATGGCAAAAACCAGAGGAGGAGGAGATATTTCCACAACATATAAAGTATTCATGTCCAGAAGATGTATGTAACTCTCTACAGGTTATTAAGACAAATTAAAAAAAAAAAAAACTATCAAAAGGGCCCAAAACTATTAAAATAGGCCCTTCATAAAAGAGGGTATCTAAATGACCAATAAACTAAACATGAAACATGAAAGGTATTTAAAGTCAATTAGTTATCAGGTAAATACATATTGAAGCCACAATAAAATACTACTACTCACCTACCAAATTAGACAGATTAAAGAACACTTAATCAAACATTGGTAAAAGATGTGGACAATGGGAAATTTCATACAATGCTGTTAGAATGTACACTGGTATGAAACCACTTTGGAAAAAGACTTTGCTAATAACTACGGAAGTGCAGTATACATATCACAGGACAAAGCAATTACAGTCTTAGGTATATACCTGAAAGAAATGCAAAACATAATATAAAGAACAACACTGTTAGCCAATGGTCAAAATGGCCATTAACGGTAAAATGGATAAACTCTGGTTACAGTCATACAATAAAGTGTCCTACATCAATTAAAAAAACAAACAAAATAAAACAAGGCTACATAATGTTATAAAAAGGTAGACACATACAAAAATATATTTCCTGTACAAGTCCATGAATATAATCCTCAAAACCAGGCAAAACAGACAATAATTTAGGGCACATATCAATGATAAAACTATAAACAAAATCAAGGAAAGTATCATCATAAAAGTCAGGCTACCTCTTGGGAGAAGATAAAGGTTATGACCAGGGAGGGGCATTCCAAGGGCTTCATTGTGCTGGTAATATCCTACATTTTCTCTAAGTGGTGATTATGTGAGTTGTTTGTTGCATGACCATTTACCAAAGTAGATGTTAAATTTGAGAAGAACATGCTGAAGAGGCTCGTCTTGCCAGATACCAATAATTAATATAAAGTACTAATATTTAACACAGTGGTTCTAAGTATATGAATAGACATGTAGCCCAAGGAAAGACTTGCATTCATAACTTGATATATGACATTATGACTTAGGTTTCACCATTCCATAGAAAAAGGACGGTTTATTCAATAAATGGTCCTGGAAATAGGGAAAGTCAAATTAGAACTAATTTCTCATCATTTACAAAAATGAATTTCAAGTTCAAGGATAAAGTTCTAAATATGGTAAGCAAAATGTTTAAAATTATATCAGGAAATATGTAATATATTTTAAAATCTCAGAGATGGAAAGAATTTTTAAAGACATAGGCTATGAAGGAAAAGATGGATAAAATAACATTAAAATATAAAACTTTAACACATCCAAAGACATTAAGAAATTAGTATAGTCCTGACTGGTGTGGCTCAGTGCACTGGGTGTTGTCCTGCAAACTAAAAAGGTTGTTAGTTCGATTCCCAGTCAGGGCACATGCCTGGGTTGTGGACCTGGTCCCTAGTTGGGGGCATGCAAGAGGCAACCAATCAGTGTTTCCCTTGTACATCAACATTTCTCTCCCTTTTCCCCTCCCTTCCTCTCTCTCTAAAAATGAATAAAATCTTTTTAAAAAGGAAATTATTATAGTCAGCAGTTTAGAAAAAATGGTCAATATTAATCTGTGAGGTTGACAGCTGTATTACAGTTACATAACAGAATAACTGTTAGAAAATACACATTGAAGCATTTAGGGGTTAAAGGACAGGTATGATGTGTTTAACTTAATCTCATATGGTTTAGAACCATGTGTGTACTTGCATATACACACACATACATAGAGCACACAAATGAATAATAAAGCAAATGAAGTAAAATGTAAATAATAAGTGAACCTGGATAAAGGGTATACAGATATTTGTTGTGCTAGTTTTATTTCTTTGACTTTTTAAAATCATTTTCAAATAAAAAGTATTTTAAGACAGCATGGAAAATTAAAAGATAAGCCACAGACTGGGAGGAAATATTATTAATTCACATAATCAACAGAGGGTTCATATTCAGAAGATATAAAATAGTCCACCCAAAACACTATGGGGATAAAAAAGATGAATAGCAAACAGGAAAAATGGGCAGAAGATATGAATAGGCAATTAACAGCAAAATTGAAGAATGATACAAAATTCAATAAGGGTACAAAATGAGCAATGTAAGCAATGAGATGCAAATGAAAAACAGAAAACTTCACAATACAAAATATTGACTAGGAGGTAGGTGAACAAGAACTCATATAATCATGCCTGCAGGATGCTTTGCAAAATCTAGTAAAGCTGAAGACTATGCCAGTACCCAGTAATTCTATTCTTGGTTATATGCTCTAAGATCACGCATCAGTGAACTTTTTCTTAAAAGGACAGACTGTAAACATTTTAGGCTTGTGGGTCATATGGTCTTTCAACTAGTCAACTCTGACACTATAGGCTGAAAGCTGTCACAGACAATACATACACCAATGGGCATGGCTGTTTTATTAAAGCTTAATTTACAAAAACAGGCAACTGGCTTGTGGGTCATAGTTTGCCACAGAAACTAGAGAAACCCTCATACATGTGCACCAAGAGACATACATAAAAATAACCACAACAGCTTTACCTGTAAATGCAAAAAATTCCAACAAACTCTCAATTAGAAAAGGGAGATAACAGCAGTTAAAAATGAATGAACTAGAGCTACAAACATCAACATGAAATGAATCTCACAATGTAATGCCGACCAAAGAGAAGCTCAGAAACATATTTATGAAGGATATTGCCAATTATATAAAGTTTAAATACATGCAAAGTTATATTATACACATGTAAATACATAAGTATAAAGAATGCATGGGGCAAAGATAAACTATATTGTTAAAAAGATTAAAAAACAGAACAAGGAAGTGATCACTGTCAATATCTAGGTAATGAGTGTATCTATGAGGGAGGAGAAAGATGCAATATGATAGAGAATGACATGTTTCAGGGATACTTTATTTTTAAATCTTCACCTGAGGATATGTTTATTGATTTTGGTGGGAGGGTGGGCAGGGGGGAAGGAAGAGGTAGACGGGGGTGGGGGGTGGGACTGGGAGAAACATTAATTGGTTGCCTCTTGTAAGTGCCCTGACCAAGAATTGAATCTGCAACTTTTTGGTATATGGGGACTACACTCCAACTGAGTCACCAGGTGGCCAGGGCTCAATGCCCTCTTTCCAAAACTAGGTGATGGTTATTTATCTTTTGGATTTCAGCTTAAATATCACCCATGAAAACCTTCCTTGGCCTCCATACTTGGTTGGGGTCTCCACTATATATTCTCAAAGCACTGTTTTATTTTTCTTTCATAGAGGTTGGGTTCATTTTGCATTCCCAGAGTAGTACACAGTAGTATTCAACACATCCGTTGAAATACCAATGAATAGGGTACTCAAGGTGATGCCAAAATTGACAACTACAGAGTTTCATGGTTAAGAGGACAATATTACCCCTCTGAAAAATCAGAAACTCTGTCAATTTTTGGATGCGAGGAAGAGAGGACTTAGGAAGACAGTCATGATTTTTAAAGTTTACCACATTCTGTTTCTTTTTTTAATTGAATTTATTGGGGTGACATTGGTTAATAAAATTATATAGGTTTCAAGTATACAATTCTATAATACATCATCTGTATATTGTGTTGTGTGTTCACCACCTGAAGTCAATTCTCCTTTGGTCACATCACCATTATCCCCCCCTTTACCTTTTCCCACCTCCCACGACCCCTTTCCCTCTGGTAATTACTATACGGTTGCCTGTCTATGAGTAATCTGTATATTGTATCTGTGTAATCTGTATGTTGCCTGTCTTTTTGTTTTTGCTTAATTCCTTCACCTTTTTCATCCAGTCCCCAAACCTCTCCTTTCTAACAGCTGTCAGTCTGTTTTCTGTATCTATAAGTCTATTTCTATTTTGTTTATTTTGTTCATTAGATTCCACATATAAGTGAAATCATATGGCATTATTTTTCCCTGACTGGTTTATTTTACTTAGCATAATACTCTCAGTTCCTTTCATGCTGTTGCAAAAGATTTTCATCTTTTTAATGGCTGGGTAATATTCCATTGTGTAAATGTACCACAGCTTTTTTTTAATCTACTCATCTACTGATGGGCACTTGGGCTGCTTCCAAATCTTGGCTATTGTAAATAATGCTGCTATGAACATAGGGGTGCATATATTCTTTTAAATTAGTGTCACAGGTTTCTTTGGATATATTTCCAGAAGTGGAATTACTGGGTCATGAGGTAGTTTCATTTTGAATTTTTTAAGGAAACTCCACACTGTTTTCCACAGTGGCTGCACCAATCTGTATTACCACTAACAGTGCACGAGGGTTCCCTTTTCTCTGTATCCTCCTCACCAATACTTAGTTTGTTGATTGACTTATGATGGTCATTCTGACAGGTGTGAGGTGATATCTCATTGTGGCTTTAATTTTCATTTCTCTGAAGATTAGTGATATCGAGCGTCTTTTCATATGTCTTTTGGCCATCTGTATGGCCTGTTTAGAAAAGTCTTTACTCAGGTCCTTTGCCCATTTTTTAAATTGGGTTGTTTTTTGGAGGGTGTGTTTAGTTATATAAGTTCTTTATAAATTTTGAATATTAACCCCTTATCAGATCTGTCACTGGAGAATATGTTCTCCCATTCAGTGGGCTGTCTTTTCATTTTGTTGGTGGTTTCCTTTGCTGTGCAAAAACCTTTTAATTTGATGTAGTCCCATTTGTTTATTTTTTCTTTTGTTTCCCTTGCCCTACTTTCTGTTTCTTTGCAAATAAATACTTGATACTCCTGAAACTTATGTATACCTTTTAACCAGGAAGAAAAATATGGGTAGTAAGTAAATCTCATTATTTTAAAATAGTAAACTTTACTTTATAAAGTCTCAAGTTACCTTCCAAATATAACTGGCTAAACATCAAGAATACCATAAAGAGATTCACAAAAGTAACAGGAAGGTAAAGTTCTATTCTTCAATTTTTACCTGAAAGCACTAATTACCTCCCCTCAATGACTTATCAAAATCCTCCTATTCAGAAGGCAGTTGTACTATTAGCTTGTTTGTACTCCACAGTTTTTCTGAAATAATTTTCCCCTTCTTTGCACATTTGGCTACACCACCGTTTCTTGTACAAGTGAAGCTGGCTAATTCAACATTCCCCTTCTTAACTTCCTTTGAGCTTCACCTCACTTACTGAATGAAAATTCATTGCAGAAAGTTTGTTTTTTCACAGCAAACTTTTATCTCTATTTTTCTAACAAATTTATTTATTGCTGTGTTATCTGATGTATGTATTGTAAAGATAATATCTATGGATGGTATGAAAAGCAAATTGTACATGCCATTTGTTAACAAGTATATTAAACGCTTTATGATCAGGATGCCCATTTTTGCATTTTATTTCCTAAAATGATTTCATAGATATGGCCATTTTACTATGTTATAGTTACATTTAAGGAAATTGACTAAAGCCTTATGGTGGGTTTGCAATGCATTAAAAGTTTTCCTATTTAGGATTAGAAATGCTTGTATTTAGTAGAGTCTAGGCAAACTAAAGATTAAAATCCTCCTTT
This sequence comes from Anoura caudifer, assembly GCA_004027475.1. Lineage (NCBI taxonomy): Eukaryota > Metazoa > Chordata > Mammalia > Chiroptera > Phyllostomidae > Anoura > Anoura caudifer. The sequence goes on along the minus strand of PVKU01010614.1, from coordinate 44,302 downwards.
AAAGAAATTACTAGAAATAAGGGTACTTTTCTTAGAATGTGATATAATTCCTTTTCTAAATCTGATGTGAGCTAAGAATTAAAATATGCTGTCCATCCATTTTACATGCTGGGTAAAAGGAACAAATGAACAGTTGTTTCCTGAAGACAAAATAATTATTCCTTTTTTAAAAAACCAGATACTTCTAGAAGAACTATCAGTAATTAATTTGCCAGTTCATATAGCTTCAAAAAGCCAATGGAACCTTTTTTTAATGACTTGAAGTCCTTCTCAAGACAGATTTCATTGATTAATTACAAATCTTATTTTTCCAATATATTCCTATCATATCTTCTAAATAACAAATGAGAAAATTATTATTCCCTGTACTATGGGAAAAAATGGTAGATAACTTTCTTATGAACAGAAAGCAGTAAAATCAAATATATTTCCTGTATAATCTGATGTCAGAAACAATTATATAGTCCTTGAATTTTTAGGATACACTTTTTACCTACTTAATGCTTACTGATTTTTAAGCTTTTGGTTTCTTGATATTTAAAAGAATTTTTTGCTGCAATGAGACCATAAATATCCTATGGCAAAAATAGCACAACTGGAATTTAACCATGAGGAAACACAAAACAAATCTACACTGAAAGACTTCCTACAAAATTACTGGCTAGTAGTATTCTTTTAAAGAGTTAAGGTTATTAAAGATGAAGAAAGACTAAGAAATTGTCCTAAATTTAAAGACTATGAAGTTATAATCACTAAATGTAACGTGTAATTCTAGTTAGATCTTGACCCAGAAAGAGAATGTTAGCTGAAGAATTGATGAAATTTGAATAAACTCTGATATATTAGTTAATATTATTACATCATTATGAATTTCTTGATTATAAGAATCATATTATAGGGGTAAGATGGTAACAGTTGGGGAAGCTGGGTGAATGGCATATAGGAATTCTTTCTAAGTCTTAAATAATACAAAATAATATTGAATGTAAATTATAATTGAGAAATAAAATTTAAAAATAAAAATAAATTCAGGCCACAAAATGTCAAAGTGTTGGGCTAGATTTTTAGAAATAAAATGTAAGCACCTAAGGGAGAAAGAAGGCAGTCTTGGAATTCCAATTTCTCAGTGCCAAGTTGCTATGTGAAGGCTTTTGATGGAGAGATTTCTTCTCTCTACTGAGAGCGGCAAACATCTACCCTTGCAAAATATGTGTGTGGCTAGTTACTCTTTTTTATCCCAGTTTGAGATTAGTTGCCCTGTCAGGAAACTCAATCGTTCATATGGCTGGTGGTCACTAAAAGTGCAGATGCATGGGAAGTTTAAAGTCTGTGTAAGGTTCAGAATCATCTTTCTTCTTAATCAGAAAAGTTTCCCAAAATAAATAACCTAGCCCTGGCTGGCGTAGCTCAGTGGATTGAGCATGGGCCTGTGAACCAAAGGGTCCCTGATTCAATTCCCAGTTAGGGTACATGGCTGGGGAACACGCCAGGTCCCCAGTATGGGGTGCACAAGAGACAACCACACATTGGGAGTTTCTCTCCCTCTCTTTCTCTCCTTTCCCCACTCTCTAAAAGTAAATAAATAAAATCTTTAAAAATTTTTTAAAAAATAACCTATAACATAGGTCTTTATTAGTTTACAGACTCTAGCCCTAGCTGAAAAAGTTTCCTGTTTAAACAGGGTATGTACTGCTCTATGGATATTTATGTAAACTACAAGGCAATAGTGCCTCCTAGAGTTGTGCAACAGTACAGCCTTAGTTGGCTTTGAACGTAAGCTTCTGGCATCAACCTTTTCTATTATGATAACTAATCAGCTTGGCAGAATCTGCCCTTAGAAAATGAGTGCGTTGGTTAGTAGTTTTATTTCATTCCATGTACAGTAGTTCCCCTTAGCTGTGGGGCATATGTTCCAAGACTCCCAGCAGATGTCTGAAACTGTGGATAGTACTGAACCCTATATATACATACTGTGTTTTTTCATAGCATAAATGAACATACGTAAATTTTATGGCTTCTCTGTGGCATATCCAAATTGCCAGTATGACCACTCTGACTCTTTGGGGTTATTACTAATTAAAATAAGGGTTACTTGAACACAAGCACTGTAATACCACAACAGTCGATCTGATAACCAAAATAGCTGCTATGTAACTTACAGGTAGGTGACATATGCAGCATGGGTAAGCTGGACAAAGGGATGATTCACATCCTGGGTAGGACAAAGCGGGATGATGCAAAATATCATCGTGCTACTCAAAACAGTTTGCAACTTAAAACTTATGAGGTATTGTAAGATTGTATGCCTGAAACCTATATAATTTTATTAACCAATGTCATCCTAATAAACTCAATGAAAATAAAAAAAAATAACACTTATAAACTGTTTATTTCTGGAGTCTTCCATTTAATATTTTCAGACTGCAGCTGACCATGGGTAACCAAAACCATAAAAGCAAAACCATGGATAAGGGAAGGACAATTGTAATAGGAAAGATAATCTACCCATATCATACCTAAAGTTTTCTAACTTTATTATTTGGAATCTACAAATTCTCTAAGGTGGGAAATTTAACTTACTCAATATTAATCATAATTTGTGGGATATAATTTCTAATATATGCTTTACCTAACCACTGTTAATCTGTGGTTTTGTGCTTTTCCTGTCAATCTAGAATTAAATCATATGAAAACATTGATTTTAGCCCTGGCTGGTGTGGCTCAGTGGATCGAGTGCTGGCCTGTGAAACCAATTCCCTGTCAGGACACATGCCTGGGTTGCAGGCCAGGTCCTCAGCAGGGGGCGTGTGAGAGGCAACCACACGTTGATGTATCTCTTCTCCCTCCTCCCGCTCTAAGAATAAATAAATACAATTTTTAAAAAGAAAACACTGAATTTATTTCATTATAATAAAGATGTATTCTAACATGCCCCACCCCCCACCAAAAGTTCTTTTTAAATTTGATTGCAAAACTTTATATATTAGGCATTTGCATTTGGGAAGGTCAAGCCTACTTCCTTAAGTAAACTGTATAAAGTAGGTTAAATCATTTTAGTTCAAAAAAGGAATTGTTATTTTTACCATATTGCTACAGAGAGCACAGTTCCTACTCTCTTCTTCCAGTCTGACCTTAAGAAGGTTTACGTGGTATTATGGCAGGACCTTGAGGAAGAAGTAGGATTTCAATGCAGGGATCTGGGGAGGGGATGAAAGAAGAGAAGGACAGACACCCCAGCAAGAGCCTGATTTGAGAATGGGCACAGAGGCAGCGAAGTGGGGAAGACTGAACCATTCAGTACAGAGTGCTACAGTAAACAGGCTGGGAAAATGGACTAGGGCCAGATCACCAAGGGATTTAAATTCTAGGCTGAACGAACTATGTTTTATAGGCAATGAGGAATCACTAAAGATCTCTGAAATAGGGAAAGCCATGATGAAATATCTATTTTAGGAAGACCAGTCCAACAGCAATGTGAAAGAACTGAAGGAAAGAGAAAGAAAGTGACAAAAGTGACAGATTATTATTATAATAGTCTAGATAAGAGATAAAGGTTTTAACCACTATAGTGGTATGGGGAAGGAAAAAGATGAAGAGCATTATCTAAGTAGATTCAAGATTATTTGGCCTTTTCCAGAGAAACACAAACCAGACTTGGATAATACCACTTCAGTCAAAACAGCTCAAAATCAGGAGATGGTAAAAAACAAACCAGCCACAATTGACTGAACTGATTTGGGGATGGGGAGAGGGGATGAGGAACTTTCTAATGCCTTCTCTGCATTGATCCTAGGAAGTATTTTAGTCCTGTAAGGTAGTCATGTGATTCCGATTGGACTTTTTACCTACCTCTTTAAAAACTGAAGCATGAAGAGGGCAAATGTAAAAAGATTCAGTTCCATACAGCAAAAAATGTCATGTGCTTCTTGATCCTGCCTGCTGAAAGACTCCTTTCTCAAGCGTATTATCTAGGGAAAAGATTCATAATTGCTAAATGGATAGCTGCAGTTCTTTATCAGGAGGGAGAACATCTGTTTTCTCTCCTGATGGGATACAGGTTTCCTAGGCTACCAAATTTATCCTATACTCTACACTGTCACACACACACATAAATTCAGAAATACAAACTCAAATGCAGATCAAAGCTTGCTTTGTTACAAGTTAACTACTGAACATTAGGAGAGCCGGGTCTTATACCTCAAACATAAGGCTTTTAACACCTCTTTTCATGAGCAATTCCTTCTTCTCTGATGAGAGTTCCAGTCTAACTGCTATGAGAGGTCTAGAGAAAGAGCATACTGAAAGGCTCCTACGCAACAGAAAGTGAGACAAAGGTCTAGTTGCTGCTGCTTGAAATTTACGTTGCTAGCTAGCTCTGCACCTTTATGAGGAAACACGTCCAAAATCTATCATTTGAACCTCAGGTTTAAAAAAAAAACCTGATAAAATAAAGACTGATATATGAAATGTCTATTTCTAATCCTTGGCAGTCTGGAGATAAGATTTAATGAGGAAAAAAATATTTAAATATGTAAATCCTGTTTTGATCTGCATGCAACACAATAGAAAAATGCAGTGAGTTGCATTAAAGTTATACAATTCACTGCCCTCCACACATATACACACAAAAGTTGAAAATCTTTATCACTGCGCAAGTCTGACACAGAAATGTAATTAAGTAATTATGAGAAGAAAAGTTAAGTCCTCTGATAAGTCTAGGTTAGCATGCTCTCTAATGCCTTTTTTCTCCTTTGGTAACGTGGATTAAAATTTTACATGCATTTTCATTTTATAAGTGATACCACTGTACATTGTATGCCATTTAACAGTTCACTAAATGCTCTTAAAAACTTTTTATTTTCATGAGCATCCATTATGAGAATTAATATTTCCATTTTATAAAGGAGGAAATTAGGCAAGTTTGTCATACAAATAATAAGTGACATAGTAGGGGATCAAAATCAGTTGTTAAAACTTTGATAACACCATCACTGATAAGCAGAGAAGCTTGATAAGTTTTAAGATTTTGTAAGAGTAAGGTAATTTCAAATTGAAGAATCCTGTTCACTTATTTCTCCATGGCCCACAAACTGAGGTCGGGTCTTGGCTATCCATAAATCTTTACTCAGACAAAACAGATGGGGTAGGGGATAAAATGGCACTTGATCTGCTCCTGTTGCAAATAATTACTTCCCACAATTTTGACTTTATTTTCAAGTTTTCAATATTTAATAGTTTACTTTTTAAAACATAGTTTTTAAGTATTGATTAGATCTTAAAATCTTTCAGATCTGAACTAATTGGCTGGGTTTTTTATTCTTACTTGAAAATAAAATAAATTCTGGCTAATTTTGGAAGAAACCTTCAACTATCCAAATCAGTCCCTTCAACTATAATCTTCTCCAAATGTATGTACATTTATAATACATAATGAACTTGGTCAAGTAAAAAAATTACATTGAAATTGTCTGAAAAGTAAAATGACTAATACATAGAAAAGTTTACAAGACTTCCACCTCTAGTCTTTTGATCTCAACAGCAGGATTTTTAGGAGGAGATATGATATTACCCTCCTAAAAATTCTTTACTTTCCTTAGTAAAGAATGAGAGTTATTAAAATATATACAAACCTTAAAAATAATATCATAAAAAGTCTTACATGTATCTGTAATAGACATATCAACTAGTAGCAAGCTACATATTTAACTGGGAAATATAATAAAAAACAGAGGTTTTTTTTCCCTTTCCATTTTTAAAATGCAAGAGTATATAGAATGATCTCCTGGTTAAAAAAACAGGGGGTGGGGTGGGTGCAGGTTTCAACAAGGTAGTGAAATTCTAAAACATATTCTTTCCCAGTAGTTCTGGCTTTATAATTCTGGCAAGCAGCAAAACTGATGCTAATCCTACAGGTTCACAAGCCAGAGTATAAAATAGGTAAGAATAGGCTATAAGAAATAAGACATGAAGAATATAGAATTAAAAACTAAAAATCAGAAGCACTGGTTTCAATAATAATCATGAGTAAACTCATCTCTAACATGAAATTATTAAGTAAAACAGGGATAATCTGATGCCTATCTTTAAGAAAACATATAAGAAATATCTTCCATGAAAAGAAATATCTTGGTTAATCCACTTAATAAATAGTTTTCAGAATAATTTTTCCTGGGGGGGATGAACATACATCAAGGAACATCTTCAAAGTAAATCATGAGAATTTAGTAAGCAAAGGATTGTACTCATTAAGACTGAAGTAATGGGCAAGAATCTCAGGTGGGAAGAATGCCTACAAGAACATGTGAAAGAGAAGATAACCCCATCTTTTCTGTCAACAATGTCTTTTTCTAAAAAATGAAAAGAAGCTACAATAGAGCTTTACATTGCAGAGCCACAGAATAGGATAATGTTGGTATCAAAGACACAATTGAAATATCTATTTGGCAAAAAATGATTTTCCTTAGGACCCACTGGGAGTTCCGGATGGCACAGATGACCAGGAGAGGGCAGCTCACCACTGCAGCTGTGAGTGAATATAGGAATTCCTTTATCTGTCATACAGGGGATACCTACCTTACTCACACTTTCCATATTCAAATAATGAAGACATAAAGATAATGCCATTAAAAATTCTAAACAGATAAACTATAACACAGTCCTTACAACAAGCAGCTAGTAAGGAAGATTTCTGTGATGCAAACTGGAGCTCATAAAATAAGGCTAAAGCTCCTGACTCTCTCAGGTGAACAGCATACACAGAGCTGGCAGTTACAGCAATTATGACTACTAATGCAGACTTACTACCACTCTACACACCATGCACTTTTGTAAATAACTACTTTCTTACAATTCATCTAAATTTTCAGTATCCAAACTTTTACCAAAATAAATTCCCCCAAAACACAATAAATATAATTAAATGTAGAATCTAACACATCCAAGGACTTGAAAAAAAATTACCTCCTTGTACTAACAGTATTTCCTCTTGGATTACACGTATCTTTGAAAAAGGTTCTGAGTACAAGCTGCAGGTTACTAATGTAAACATGAAGCTCTCTCCTGTCAAAAACAAGGCCCGCAGTCATCATTAGACCTGCCTTGTTTCCCATCGAAAGTATGAGAAGCCACTGAAACTCCTCTGACGTCAGAGGACGTGTGAACTGACACACCTCCACTCAGAGTCGAGGCCAAGACAGTCCGAGCGCACAGGCCACGGTCATTTCTTCACCGAGAGCTGTAGCTCTTATTTACTAAGAAACACCTCTGGTTCCTGTTAACATCGTAACTGGAAGAAAAGTAGACAATACATCTTTTAATATTTATTTTATCAGTATATTATCTGCTGCTAAGATATATACCTTAAATAAAAGTAGGAGAATTAATGAAAAAAAAAAAAGACAATACTGACTACATAAATGGTTAAAAAGTCATTGTTTAAATATGGAATTTTATTTCCATGTGAGTTTCTGCTTTGAGGTTTAAAGGCATTATTTCCAAGCCTTTTTCACACCACTGTGTCCAAAGAAAATGATGTTTATACAGCATATGAGGGTAAATGGAGGAGGGCGCTTTTAGTCAGGGACAACCTGCCCCTGATTCTGAATGTCCCAGATCCTGCCAGGCAGGAGAGAGGGACTCAATATATTGCTCACCTGTAACTTACTCCTGTCATAGCAATGGGGGTGGCACATTAGTTAGAAAATTCTAATATAAGTATTTTTGGCCAAATGCAAAGGAATAAAAGGAGAAAAAAGCAGCAACTATAATTCCAGTTCATTGAGGACATCATTTTACAATATAGAAAGTGTGTTACGGAAAGCAAAGAAGCCATGGAGTGCTACGTGGCTGTGACTCCTTCACCTTTCATACATACTGACATACTGACTGTTTCCACCCATCTATTTCAACACCATTTAAAAGCATTCAGAGGAACTTCCTCTAAAAACATTACTGCAGTTTTTAAAAAGGAAAACAAAATAATGAATGAGGCTACAGGGTACCTTTTTCTTGATATTTTCTTCTTTAAAAATCTCTTCTAGGTGGGTATAAGATTAAGGGGGAAAACTAGTTTCATCAGTAACTGCCAAAACTCTGGTTTCTAGCACCAAGGACCAGCAGGCCATGTATGAACACATAATCAAGTCACCAGGAGCCAGAACTAAATAATAATCCATAGTCCCCTTCCCTTTAACAAAATCAGAAAGGAGATCAACAATAATAAAATTCAAGCGGTAACTGAAAGATAAGGAATAAAATGTAACAAACTAAATGGCAGTGTAATTTGTCTGAACTCCATTGCAAAAAAAAGCCTGCCTCTTAAAACCCCAGCCTGATTCATAGTTACAGTCTGGCTGCTGGGGAGTTCAGCTTCCAGAAGCAAGTCTCCACTAAGATCCCTTAAATTTTTAAAGTAAACACATTCATGGAAACCACCATGTCTGTCCTTAAACAGGTCCCAAATAGTTCATCTTAAAGAAATCCTGAACAGCTCAATTTAAAGGCAGTTTAGCACTGGCTGGTGCAGCTCAGTAGATTGAGCACGGGCTGTGAACAAAGGGTCATCAGTTCGATTCCCAGTCAGAGCATATGCCTGGGCTGCAGGCCAAGTCCCCAGTGAGGGCGATGTGAGAGGCAACCACACATTGATATTTCTCTCCCTCTCTTTCTCCCTTCCTTCCTCTCTCTCTAAAAATAAATAAATAAAATAAAATAAACCATTAAAAAAATAAAGGCAGTTTGGCAGCAAACTTTTTCTTAAAACTAGACATGGACAGCTTACTGGGTATGCAACTTGACAGTCACACAAAAAGCATGCTCTCAGAAAGAGGCTGTGTTGGATTTAATACTCTGTTGTTGCCATGTTGAACTTAATTTTATTATTGAATTTGTGGTAAGTGAAGACCAACAGGAAAATGGACACCAGCAAAGGAAATATGCCAAGGGTCAACACAGGCACCGAGCAGCTGGCCTTGGCTGCCCAAATGAAATGTGCACACCTGGGGCACTCAAGGGTCAGCCAGAACTGAGCCCACAGGTGGTGGCAACAGGGGCAGTGTCTTAAGGAAAAAGGAGGAGCTCTCTGGATAGGTATGTGAAATGGAAAGCCAGCTTGTCCATCTGTCCCTGGAACCTGTCCCAGTGGCATATGCACAAATATGAACTCTTCAGCCTGAGAGTAGGGACAGGGTTGCCAGTGCTCAGAGAGTAAACTTGGTCTGTAAATCATTGCAAAGTAAAAGCATACACATGACATTAGCATGTTAGGGAATTATCAGAAGTTTTAAAAGAATTTAGAATCTCTAGTTTGAAAACTGTTGTAACACTGTGAAGCAATACCCACAGGCTTAGAAAGAGAATTAAAGATTGTCACATTTGATGAAAAAGAAGACTATTTTCATATGAAGCTTTGGATGAACCAATTATTAATAAGAAAGACAATTTTAAAATTAATTTTTCTTTATAATTGGAGATGTAGTGATAGAATGCATAACCAGGCACTCTGAATTATATATAAGCCATGAAGCCACTTTTGGTTTCCTGTACAGCCTCCAAAAGTTATAAGAAATGATAGAGGAAATACTTAATGCCATTGTGTAATTCTGCATTCAAAATTCACACAAAACTGATTCATATAAAGTTATATATATTTTTAGAAAAATCATTCTATAAAAATTATCAGCTCTAGATACTCCCAAGTTTATATTCTGAAATAATGTGTCAGAAATTTATCCTAATGTTGTCAAAGCTTAGCTTATAAAAAGTATATAACAGCTCCAGGAAAACTGAGTCATCAAAAAGACCCTTCTTAAAATGAAAAATTGCCAAAAATCATTTACAATCTGGCATTTGCCAAGAGTGACTAACATTATTTTCAATTATATCCATTAAAAATGAAATTGCTAGAACTGTAAATTTTGACCTAAGAAATGACAGAAGATCAAATAGAAAATCAAATGATGAATCAAGATGTCACACTAATAATTATAATTTCTAGTATTGTAGAAAATCATAGCCCCCAATATCATTTTTTGTAATTTGTAGCTTTATGCTATTTCTCATGCATTGCTATTACCTCTATTATGTTTTATAAGAACATATTTTAAAAGGAAGAACTGTTTAATGTTACACCTTGAACTGAACTTTCTTCCTGTTTTTTAAACAAGAACCCTGCATTTTCATTTTGTACTGAGTCCCATAAAATAGGTAACCAGCTCTGCCCCAGGGCTAATCCAATAGTTCTTCTCCCTGCGTGGTTGCTGTCCCTCAAAGCCCTTCTCCTTCTGGAGGGCAACCTGAAACAGGTTCTCTACGTCCTTCCCTAACCTGTTTTGTTCTGACTGTATCTCTGGCCACCTTGCTCTACCTTCTGTGCTGTAATGCTGATCTTAAAGGCCCGGGCTTTACTCATTTCATATTTTTCGCCCCAACCCTTCCAATTCGTTACCCTCATAATATTGAACAATAATTTCCTTTTATTCTCTAAATTCAATCAGTCATTAAGTCTTATCAGATCTCCATTGATTTGACTCTGGAATCTGTGACTTAATCTCATACTCACTGTGATCTTCCCAGAGAAAGTCCTCCTAACCTATTGGGAAGAAAAATCTTACCTCACCCAGTATCTTTATTATCTGAACTTCATAAACTCCTGAATGACCAGTGGAAAAGGTTGTGATGTAAAATCATCCAATTTTGCAACTGTAGAAATTGAGGAGCAGCGAAGTAAAGCTCACACTAGTCAAAGTCATGATGAAGGCAAACTGCTCAAGCTATGGGGTGGGGTCTGATCAGATGACATCTTCCATCACACCAAGATGCCTGGTCTTCTGCATACTCCTATGTGCAATAAAACTCACCAGATCAATTTCTCATCTAAGACCTTTCTATGTAACTACTGCCTAAAAGATAAAGCAAGCTCCTAAGCTTAAAATTTTAGGACCACCAACCCACCCTCCTTAAATTAGGTTTAAATTTGTACTTTAAACCGCTATCTCCTACTACTCCAACATTGCTTTATACTTCAGTCTTTCATCTGCTTTGCTAACCTAACAAACTTCTGTCAATGCCTTACGGTCCAACTCAGTCAAATGACACACCTCCCTCATGATCCCTTCCTTGATTCTTCCCAAGAAATAGTCTTTTATTACTTTGACTTTCTACTGAAATTTATATGTATGCATACACCACATCCTACCTTGACTGGAGGTTCCACAAAGACTCATTTCTGTAGCACCACAAGGTTTCGCAATGAATCAATATCTCTTGTAGTCTTTAGGACACAGCCAGCTAGTATCACCATGCATTCGAACATGTTATTACTACCATGTGCTGGCACCATGCTCACTGTTGTGGAGGCACATATATGAAGACCAGGGGCTCCAGATAGAGAAGCAGGACTAACACATACATACATAGTGGCTCCTTCCCCAAACCCCACTAAAAAGACAATAAAGGGGTTTAAAGAGTCAAATGTCCTCTAAATTCCTCTTCCTATTTCTTGCAACTACCTTATCTGCACCTCAGCAAATGATCAAATGTTTATTTTCTGGAGAAAATAAGAAAAAGAATAAGAAAAAGAAGGCATCTGGGTCAGGGCAGGGATAACAATCAGAAACAAAAAGATTAAGTGAACACATGCTCAATGGATTAGAGACTCCCCCAGCACTCCTGCCCAACTGGGCTCTTAGAATACTGCCAACCAGGCCTTTACTCTTGAGACAGATGACCTAATACTTTGTCTCCTCTCCAAGAATTCTAACTAGTCTAGAAGAAAGTCCTGCAGATGTTCAAGGGGTTTTTCCAAAAAATGAATCAGCTAAATTTCCCTAAATGAAGGTTATGCTAACACCCAACACAAACTCTGGGGATTCAATCTCTTAAGTTTCCCACTTTTAATCATGAATAAACAACTAAGAATTATCAAATATTTGATAAACACCTGAAATGAAAGCTACGATCAACAGAAACAAAAACCAAAATAGACAACTTAGAAGAAACATACTATTCAGAAATAAGAAAAATTGAAGTAATTATAAAAAATATTTACCAATATAAAACATTATATCCATGAGTTGTAAGTCCAAGTTGTTTATTTAATTTAGTTTTCTATGTATTTATCACTAGATCAACCCAAATTTTTTTCATTAAATTTTCTCCCAACATACAGACATAAACCCACACACATAACTTAAAGAACTTTCAGATAACAGAGAGACAGAGAGACAAGCAGACACATAAACATAACCACTCGTCCTTGGGAAATAAAAAACAATAGCAAAAAAAAAGAAACTCAGATGTATGGGGAAATAAAATTGAGGATATCTCCTATAAGTAGAGCAAGAAAACAGAGATGTATAATAGGACAAACAGCACTGATTCAGGAGGTCCAAAAAAAAAAAAAGGAGGGGAGGACCTCATCAAAAAATAATTAGAAACCATTTCTAGAAAGGAAGGACATACATTTCCAGATTGAAAGGATCTACCAAGAGCCCTACATAGTAAATGAAAAAAATGCAAACTAATGAGCTAGGGCAAAAAAAAAAAAAAAAAAGCACATCACATTCAAAGGATCAGAAATCAGAACAGCTTTGAACATCTCAGCAAGACTAAAAATTAGCAAGCAATGGAACAATGCCATCATTTTCAGTGTAGTTCTACCTCTGTCCATCCTTTCTCAGGACATTATTGGAGATGAACTCTTTCAACATGAGCACGCAAACCAAGGAAGATGATGAAATGGGATGTAAGAAACAGAAGCTGCATTCCAGGAGAAAAGCCAAAGAAATTCCTAGGATGACAGTGAAGGGACATCCTAGAATAACAGTGGGCCCCAGTTAAGATAACTGTGGCTATTGTTCTTTAATATTACACCAAACTTAACAAGTGGTAGTTTCTTAAGGGTTAGTTACAATGCAAAATCTGAAATTTGCACCTTGAATGGATTTTTTATCCATGTACAATTTTATAACATCATGCATGGGTCACGTGAAAAATACTGGTTCACTGAGTTATACTTTGTGTGTGCACTTCCCATCTCATCACACAAAAGACATGTACCGAAGCATTCAGATTTAATAAAATTAATTTTTATTCATTCATTGAGAACATTCTTAAGTGAAATTAGCCTTTTAAAAAAGTTACGGGTGTGTAGAAATGAAGAATATAATTTATGGTTTGGTGCAACTGCCTTGATTTGTGCTAAGGAGCTAGCAATTTTACTCATCACTGCTCTTGCACCATCAGTGCAAATGTCAACATAGTAAAAAAATGCAAATAACTTCTTAGTGTCATTATGAAGATAGATGTGCCCTCAAAGACCCTCTGAAAGGACTCAAGGACTCCCAGGGGTCCACAGACCACACTTGAACCCCTGCTGTAGGCCATTGGCTAATATAAAGAAAGAGTACATAAAGCCAGTAAGTATTGATGTTTTTAAAATTTGGGAAGAAAACAAAGGCCTGTGACCTACAATAACTTGTAAATTCTGCACTCATGAATCTGAATGACGTTTGACAAGGCTGCTGTTCAAACGCAATTGAGTAAACTAAATCAGTATTCACACTTTACCATGGTTTGATCATATAAATATTGCTTCTTTGTAAAAAACATAGCCCTTATCAAAAAATCACCTGCTAGAGTTGATCTGAACAGGTCAATTAAAATTTGTTGGAAGAAAATATGTGGTATATGGAGTTAAATAAGAAAATACAAAAAAATGTATGTTACAGTGATGTATATTAAACTTAGGATTTTACAAAGATCGCGGGATCTTTTCCTCATCACTGTAAAGAATATTTGGCTAAGCAAAGAAACTCACTCATGTAGTCTTACATTACTTGCATTATATTGAATAGAACCTACCATTCTGATGAACTTGATGGTCAAATACTTAAATCCACATAATACATAACCAATATGGATTCCCAAACAGCTGAACAGAGTATTACCATGCTCATCCATTAATACCTATTTGGTTATTTATAATCTTGTTTTCCTGATGTGGCTGAATCCAAATACCCAGTGTTGGTAAATACCAAACCATAAACATACCAGTAGGGTATTCGGACACAAGTTACAGGGCAGCACAGTCACAGTGATGTGAATAATCACCAATGTCAGAGCCTCCATTCTTTGGATACCATACCACTGTTCACAGTTTCAGAAGCACTTTCAAGTCCTTTATCTAATTTCAAGTATATAATAATTCTTGAAATAGGTAGACATATTACCATCTTTTTATGGATAAGTAATACACACACATATTAATGGGTTTAACCCCAAACCTTTGACTCCTTCTAGTGCTTTTACCTAGATTCTATTATTTAAAACTCTCTAGTCATGATCATTCTCCCTTCTGTACCCTTTTTAAAAGAACAATGGATATTCATAATAATGAACCTGGGATCCTCAAAATTCCAAAGAGTCTTCTGAATTTTCCCAGATAACATTAAAACAAAGAAAAGGTTAACAGCATTTTAAAATTTCACAATTCTTTTAACTTGATCACAAAAGCAGTAATTTCCCAGTAAAGACAACCTTTTTACATAACCACATTAGCCAACTTTCAAAATTATTCTATTAAACCAAAATTTCTTTCTTTCTTTTTTTTTTTTTTTTTTTTTTTAAGAGAGGGAGGGAGTGAGGGAGAAACATCAATTGGTTGCCTTCTCATCGTATGTGCTCTGACCAGGGATCGAACCCATAATCTTGTTATGTACCCTCACCAGGAATTGAACCCTGAGACAACACTCCAACAAATTGAGCTACAATGGTCAGGGCAAACCAAAAATTTATTCAGCAGCATTTGAGTACCTACTATGTATGGTAGTTGGTATGAAATGGTTCAGACTGAATATACTTCCCAGTTTCTGGTCCCTGATTTCCAGTCAAAAAAATATAAGTGGACACACAATATCTCAATTTACACTTTTTAAATATATATTGATGAATAGGATAACTTCATAAATAGTCTGCCTTTAGGTACAACATTTATAGCTATACCTGTGAATCTTAAAAGCAATTCTGCTTTTTAATCTTTGCTGAGATGATTACCAAAAGATAGTTATTTTTTGTTTCCTTTCATGTCACCTGCCATGATTCATGATTCAAAGACCAAAGTAATAAGGAATCCCTGTTGGAGTTTAATGTAAATCTTTGATGTCAATCCCGCTGGTCCGACTATATAGATGTTCACATCACACGGTCAATTTAAATGAAAATACATGGAATGTAAATTTAAAATTCATTCTCTTTTATCCTTCAAGCTCATTCAGTTTACCTCAGTTAGACAAACCTGTATCATGTATATAGATAAAGAATGAAAAAACTGATCAGTAGAATAAAACCTGCAATAACACTAATGTCTGACTTATCAAGGTTCGTTAAAGCAGCAATGTAATTAAAATTTGCTTTGACATGGCCACCTAATTCACAAATCCTGGAAAACCATCAACCAGTATAGGTAATATAAACTAACAGACATATTTTTTCATTAGATTCAAATCATCCTTCTTTAAAAACCAGAACTGTGATAATAAAAGGACAGCACAAGCCAGTTGCTAATTTTCATCTGTTTTTCAGGAAATAAAGGGAAATCACATTATCTGTTGATTTTTAAGAACATAAATTTGAAATTACCAATGAAGTGCTTTGTCACCCACCTGTGCACTTCCTGGAATAGTATAACTTGGACATTAGCATGCTTGTTCTAAATTTTACCAAATTCACTCATCTTTTTGTGATAAATGTTTTTCCTTATAAAAGTGACAATAATTGTCTAAAATAAAAATGACTCAGCCATATTTTAAGATGAAAAAGGAAACTAGCTCACATAAATATCAATGAGATGTTTCTATAAGTCTGACTCCACTTATAACAAACTAATTAAAAACAATGTTACCTTTTATACAAAATAATTCTACTGAGGATTATTAGCTCTCAAACACCAATGTTCATATTACAATATAGTATTAGGTTTGTCTCACTCAATGTTATACCAACAGGTGGGTAAGAGATATTGAGCCAATATCAGCTCTGGCTGGCATAAGGCTAACTTAATTGGTTGACTAGTAGTCTAAATTAAAACTTCGCAAGGCTATTATGACTTCATCTTAATTTTAGGTACACTTCAAATTTTACTTTTATACTAAATAGAAATCTCTATGCATTTTCCCCTAGTCAGTGCAGAAGACTACTGGTTTTACATTTTGTATGTGACTATAAGTAATTTCTTAAAAGTATTCAGATGACATAAAAGGGTAAAATTAAAAAATTCCAAAACTGACTATTAAAATCATATCCAGGGTATATTAAATTAAGACCAATGACTGTTTCACTACTTGGCTCTGGCTCATTTGGTACGCACATTTTAACTTTTGCCTTTGGCAAAAAATTAAAGATAGATTTCATAAATATTTGGGAACTCTTGGTTACAATGTTTCACTCAAGGTTATAGCTCCTGTTTTTAGATAAATAACTCAACATATTCTTTTATAAGTTACTTAAAATCACATAGAGAAAAGAATAAAAACCTATCCACTTTGGATATAGTGGGGTAGTTTGAGAGCAATAGAAAATGAACTTAAAGCTCTTCAAATGAAAAACATTAGATCCTATTTTCATAAATCCAATTAACTTGCAAAATTTTAAACTATTCGGTGTAGTTTATAACAAATTATAGGACATATTAAATAACAACATGCTTTTAGAAGCAGATTTGTTAAAATTACAAATATAAATAAATCTGTTTTATGTACTAAAAAAGGGAAGGCAAGAACAAAGACAGGAAATAGAAAAATTAAATTAAAAACACTAATGTAAGCTAATACTGCTTACATATGAACATCAAGATGCCAAGGGACCAATACAATCCTCAGTCTAAGATTTTCAATGGCACAGACTAGTGATCACACGATACTGGTGATACTCTCTAGTTACCCCTGGCAACCTTTCTCAACTGTAACGATGCTACCCTACAATAGCTTTCACTGGGCAGCTTTCTCTTCACTTAGCTGAATGCTCTGGGACCATCTGCGTCGGCAAGCATAAAAGGCCAGCCTGCCTGTGGGCCCGTCACTCTGAACACCACCTCTCTGACCCTGATTAAATACAACTTTCAATCCTTTTTGTCCTCCCTGTTGACTTCTCCTATTAAGGGAGCCCTTTGACAAAGAAAGCGGAAGAGTGGACTAACTGCCCCCAAGAAAGGTGATGTCTGATACTGCTCAACACAAGGATTAGCAAGCCAATACATAACAAAAGCAAGTTTGGGGGGAGGGGAGAGGCAAAGAAAAAAATAGTTTTAGCTGGAGCTTTGACTAATTCAGTAGGTACACAATTCAACAAATAGCTATACAAGAGGCCTTCTTTGAAAGAAGTAACTATAGCAGAACAATAATTTGGAGAGATACCTTTCAACATCTTGACATAGGGCCATGACATTGACAAAAACACCAGATATTTGTTTTCTATTTGACTTTTTTAACCAAAAAGAAAAACTTAAGAGTTGAAGACAGGAAAGATAGAGCAAAAATTAGAAACAAATAGAAAGTGTAAATAAATCATAATTGCAATTTATTGTCTCATTAGAAAACAAGGTAGCTTCGCTTGTTAAATGCATTAAACTGACATTAGAATAGTTATTCAAATATTTAAATAAGTATTTAAATAAAGGTGGAAAACTGCAACAGTCTATAAAGAATAATTTTGTAAATTATCATGTCTAGGCTGAGAGAACTTCAACCTAAAAGGACTGGTTTCACATGATGAAATACTTTAACATGAAGAAATCATTCTAAAATGTCTAGGCAGACGGAGGCTTATCAATAATATGATCTACAATTCCTCAAAGCTGTCAAAACCCATCCATAGGGGTGCAGATCACAATCACCACTTTTAATCTTTACCAACTCATAAGCCTCCCTGCCCCCAGGTTAGGCCAACCAATAAAATAAAGATCTGGTAGGCTCAATCAACAAAACAATCGAATAATGCAACCTCATAACACCAAGAAACAAACACACACACACACAACCTAAGGAACTTTATTCAGATTCACTATAAAGTAAAACTTGACCACTCTTATTCAAAAAATGGCCAATAAGCCTAGAGAGGTCAAATGTGTGTGAGAGATGGGAGGCAGTGTGGGGGCTGGGGGCGGGGATGGTTCCTTGGATGTGTGAGGCTTCCACTGATAAAACCGGGGCAGTCCTGGTCAAACAGGGACAAGCTGGTCACCCTAGGGAATCCACATATGCTGGGAAACTATTATGTACTAAGCACTTGTACAAGATTCTTTCACAGAACTTATTTAATCTTCACAATAGTCCTATGAGGAAAGAATTTTTAAAATGAAGAATCTAGTTAACTATGAGGATAAGTAATCTAAACAAGGCTGCACTGTTAGAAGAGTAGAAATCTGAATCTGCTTGTATCCAAAGCCCAAGGTTCTTTGATAACACCATGTTGTCTCCGGGAGTTAAGCAGAAGGGTGGGTGGAACCATTACCTTCCTTCAGAAGGCACAGGGCTTGGCAAACCCAGCTAGCCCATATTCTACATGTCCTGGACTATGCTTCAGTCAAAGAGAGCTATGAAAAAATAATGTTTGATCAATCATATGAATAAAGGATAGCATGCAAGCTGATAATCCAAAACCTACAGACAAAAGCATTCCTACTCTGCTGGGAATAATTCCTTACTGCTAGACTTTCTGGTTTACTGGGCATGGGAATTGGCTCCTATAGAGAACAAGGTAAATTGTATGCTTGGTACAGAGGGTAAGGTCATGGGCAGAGAATGATCAGCCATGTGCTCCAGAGCAGGATTCAAGTACGATACTAAAAAGGAGGGTGCCACTTTCCCTAAGGTTCTCTGATGTCCCCAATAGTTTCCACTACCAAGATACCCAACATACCATCACTACTGTCAATGGGATCCTTGTACCAACTCAGCTGAAAGGTCCACAGATTGCTCTCCTCTTTAAGAAGCTGCCCTATCACATTTGTCAGGGTAGTTTTCTGGTAAAGAGTAGAAAAAACAGTCAGCCACTCAGGCAGTCCAATATGTAGGTCAAGTTGCAAGTGTTCAGATAAGCAAAAGAATTGCAGTTGGTTTTTAATGAGCACTTGCTTTCTACGTGCCCTGGAGAGGTAGAGTAAAACATGGCTCTATCTTTGAAGCTGTGTACTCTAGAAGGAGCACTAGGTTTCAGAAACATAGAAAGTCAGAAACAATTTTTAAAAAAGCACAGATTATAACATAAAAGTTACATGAGCTCAGTGAACAGAAAAACTGGAAGTGGGAGTTGGGGTGCTCAATAAAACTGGAAAGAAGAATAGAACTCGGGCAACTAGAGAAGGAATGAGGAAGAACAATCCAGATTGGTGGAAAGTAAACTAGTGAGTAGTCTAACTAGAGTATAAGGAAGTACTGTGGGATTAAACAAATCAGAGGTAAAATTTATCCTTTAGGCAACAGTGACTCACTGAAGATTTTCAGAGTAGGGGAAAATGTAGGCAGGCAGTGTTTTAAAAAATTAACTTGGCTATGATAAATGTAGAAACAGAACACAAGTACCTGTAACAGACTGTACTCAAAGTTGTTTCTCAAAAATCTTTTTAACATAAATTTCTTTCTGAACCTCTGATTCTCATATTCTATCCGAAACACTCACAGAATTAATCCAGGTAAACACTGAAGATAAAAAAACGTCTCTACTATTTATTAGCTATATGATCCAAAGTTCTGAAAATAATTTGGCTAAAATCAAATAGTAAGAACCTTGCCATAATTCCAATACAAGTCTGACGCCCCCACCAAAAAAAAAAGGCCATAACATAGATCACTCACATTAACCAAATCCCACAAATAGCAGAAATTTTATTGGTGTAACAATCTCTCTGCTTCTCTCCCAGCCCTCTTCCCTTGAAAAAACAGATTTATAATAGACTGGAGGCAGGGACTTTAGTGGAAGGAACTGACCAAAAGATCTAAGGGAAAGGATAATATGGAAAGTTCTGGGTAGACTATATTCTTTAACAAAGAAACCAGAGAAGAAGGTATGATATATACACAAATAACTATAATAAAGTTATGAGTATCATCTGCATTAAGAACATTACAAACTACTATAAAAAAGTTTAGATCATTACTAGTTGGAAGTAGAGAAAGTGTTTACAAAGGAAGTATTAGTTGAGCTGGTTTTAAAGGCTGATTGAATTCTGGCAGACTGAAAGGAGACAAAGCATTCCAGGTAGAGAAATATGAACAAGAGCCAAAACAGTAAAATTTGAAAACTATTCAGTACTTGGTTATACATAATAACAGCAAGCTTTTACTTGGATCACAACAAGCCTGTTGATTCCAGCGTGGTGTCCTGGTGGAGTCACGTATAGGTACCTGACAGTGCGTTAACTATTACGCAGCAGGTATCCAGAGAAGGGTTGTTTCCTCCCTCTCACTGAATACTCTATATGGCTTAAGCCCCTAAAAAGGTTCTGCTAACCAGAGAGCCCTAGCTCCTCCACACTGGTATTTGCTAGGAAATCTGGATTAACTGCAGTTGCAAAGTCTAGAGGAGTATATAAAAAGACTTTTGGCTTAACTTCCCAAAGAATACAGAAATTTGTTTCCTGCCTGAAACACTCCAGGTAGGAAAATAAAAAAGCTGCAGGAACATTATTTTAATTTTAAATTATTTGAATTTGTAAAACGACTGCACATGTAGAGACAGGGTGGTATGATAGGAAAAGCTCTAGGCCTGAAACTGCCCCCTGGGGAACCTATTTCCTCAAACATAAAACTGGGTAACACCTCTTCTGACTACCTCCTCTAAGAAGTGAGAATTCTATGGAAAAAAATATGTGAAAATACTTATATCTTAAGATTCAAAGATGTAAAAATATATTCTACTGTCATTTATGTTGGCTCATGTATATCAGAATACTAAAGCCTACTCTTTCATGGATTTGTACCTAGAGAAAAAGAGTTGGGAAACAAGTTTTTGTTTTCTCGTAAGACTGCAGTATTCCTCAGTCCTATGACTTTCTGTCAAGGGAAATAATGAAGAAAATATAAAATGTTTTGTTTCCAACCTTATTTTTTTAATCACAATTGGGCCAATGGCTTTTAAGTCTTAATGCCCTTAACTGCTACCTTGGAAATAATTTTCAGAAATAAAACATATTGTTACAGATACTACTGCACCTAGAACAGAGTCAGGTACATAACAGACATTCAAATTTCCAATAAATTGAATAAATTTGAAATGTTTTCATTCCTAAGTATATTTAAACACAGAAATGTCACCTCTCCACGGAAATGTTTTTCTGCTCACTTCTCTTTATACTAGTCCCTTTTCAAAGTTTTAATTTGACACTCAACAGTGAGCAATAAGACTTTGAAAAAGTTACCTGACATTACTAGTTTTCTTAATTGGAAAATAGCCATAAAAATACCTACCTACCATCACAAGGTTGTGAAGTGAGGTGTAAAGAATCAAGTAAATTAAACATATCATACATAAAGTACATGTAAATACACAAAATATATATAAAATATAGCTTCTTGCACAGAATAGGTAGGTCTCTTTCCTACCTTATTCTTAAATCACTAACAAAGAAATTGGATCAAATTTTATCATAAAAATTAGCATTATAGCAAAAGGGTCACTGTAACAAATTACTTTCCTGCCCCAAATGACAGTCCACGTTGGTCACAGTTTACTACATTAGTTTTATAACATCATGACAATGAACTTAATAAATGTACTCTCCATTAGACAATATTCTATATTTGTATAGCATGGTAAATATTTCATCATATATTTACATCTGTCTTCTACATGGCCACAGAAATGCAATAAGCTGGGCAAGAGGATGTTGAATGTTGATGCCAAAGATGATGAAACTGGGTACTCAGGGAGTAAATGACTTGCCCTACTGTTCATATGGCTCATGAGCAACAGAGCCAAAGTAACATTTTACATCTCCTGATTCTATATGAAGCACAATTTCTACCACTGTACTTTTACTCTTCTCTTTCTCAAACGTGATCCTCCTCTAGTACCTAGAAGAATGGTATCATTACCTTTCACCTATTCTCAGTCTCTTTACATCTGATCTTAGTCTCACCTGCCCTACTCTGTTAATTCTCCATTCTTCTGCTAAACTGACTTCCCTAGTGGCAAACTGGACCATGTCACCATCTTACTAAAAATCTGTTCTAGAAATCCTTGAGTTTTCCAACCATACTTATAAGGCCCTTCATAATCTGGTCCTAATTTACCACCCTAGACTAGGCACTCACTATTTTCCATCATATTCACGGCCTATGGTCCAGCCACACCTAATTATACATAAGACAAACCAATAGTAATCAGGCTATATACTTGCTATTCCCTAAACCTGCTCTCTCCCCACTCTGTGCCCACCTCTGTTTAACTTTTTATTTATTCTTCAGATCTTGCTTCGGTTTTCTTCCAGGAAGTCTTATTTCATCTCCCCAAACTGCATTAGGAATTCTTCCTATGTGCTCCCATGATGTCTTGTATTTATATCTAACAAGGCAACTCATTTTTTTGTATTTTGAATATCCATGTATGTATTTAACTCCCTGTCAAGACATGGGCTAACTACCTGAAGGCAATATCACGGCTTAACAATGTCCACTGCTCTGGTAGTTGTTCAACAATAAATTTGTTCAATCAATTGAATTTGGTTTACTGTTATATCTTCTAAGAAATTATTGGCTTATTTAATAATTTGCTATTATATTTAGATTATTGTTTCAACTATGTACACATCAAATCCTCTTTTGTTTATTTCATCCTAATTTCTAAAAATAGCTATTTCTCCAAAATATTAGCATGTAAAATACTGAACATGAAAGAGAAATGTATTCTGTTAGAGCATTTCAAGGAGAAGATGAGAATCTGAAAACCAGATTTAATTGTATTGCTTATATTTATATTTAAATTACTATGCCAAATATAAAACAATTTTTTTACCTTGCATTCATGCTCAGTATTGTTATGTATGGAAGTGATTCTTTTAAACATCTTAAATTTTATTTATTTTTTGTCTTAAAAACCAATTTGTTTCCTGGAATAATTCCTCCCCAATTTTACATTGTAAAATAATTGAGAATATAGGGTTTGATATGCCAAGGACTTGATATACCTATTTGATATATCAAAATAGGATTTGATTCACTTTATAGACAACTTTTTCCTGACAGAGATATATCTATCATGTTTTGGTGAGTTCTTACAAGGAAATTAGCTATTATAAATTATTCAATGGAACATATGTTTTACCTCCATTCTTTACTATTCACTAAAAGAAAAACAGAAAACTCCAACTGTGGATACTTCCCACAGTGAATGATATGAAGAACACACAGCGGCCCTCACTGATCAGTCATGGCCGACCTCTTCATGGCAGTCACAGCTAACAAGCTGAGCAAAACTTCTGCCACACTTTTTTAAAGAAAAGAGAAAAGTGAAAATGATAAGATTAGTTAAGTTTTACAAAGGAATAAATTCTTGGCAAAAATAATTCACTATCATTCATCACCTATTAATACATGAAGATTAAATGTCTTCACTCTTTAAGAAGTTTATTATAAATCAAATAGGGTTTAACTACATTAAGAATGTATTTAAAAAACTCATATGGATAAGCTTTTTAAAAAATCTTTTTATTAAATAAATACTCATTTATAAATTGAGCTATTTTTAAAAAAGCTACTCTGCCTAAAGTAAATGGGGGTTCCAAATAAATGTATCTATTGAAAATCAATGGGCAGTAGTAGTTTTCTTACAAAGACATTCCAGCACAATGGAAGTTTGCTTCCTTATAGTTCACTCCACAAGTACTTGACCTGTACCACGTAGGGAAGTTCAGGCTATCTTTGCAAGATGCTAGTATATGAAGCAAAAAGACTATGATTGTAAATCAAGCTGAGCAGCAACCACATGGCACCCCTGGGAGACAATAGGCATACCTAAAAATGCTAAATTTAAGGTAAATTATTATTGGCTAATGGATTACAAATGAATACAATGACAGTCAAGATGTGCAGGACAGAAAGCTTAGAGACACAAGATAAACTCTATAGTTATGTCCTTACATCAGACAATTTTATGGCAAATGTTTATACTACGAGAAAATCCAGTCTATCGTACAATTCTCTTTGTGTATTAACTAATGAAAACACTGGGAGCCTAGCTGGACTTGTTAATGTTTCCATTTGAACTCTGATCAACATTTCACTGATACAGTTGTACAGTAAAGAATAAAAAACATTCCAGTTGCCAGTCTGGACAATGTTTTTGTTGTTGTTGTTTTCCTATCAGCCATGTCTACAAAGAAAGCAAGCTAACTCCCCTAGCAAAGTCCACAATGCAGCCTGAATAGTTATTCCATGGCTTTAAAAGTGGGCACTATGTGTGTATACATACTCAGTTTTAACTCTGAAAGCATGCATCTTGAATGCTGCACAATGCTTTCCATAGTACTTATAATTTATGTACCAATGAAGTCCAAAATGGTACAGTTTTAAAAACTGAGCAAAGGAGGAAGCAATGCTGACATCTCCTCTAAAATAAGCTCTTTTAAAAAAGTAATACTTTTCCAAAAAAGAATTAGTTGGATTAAAGAGTTTCCAAAGCACTTATAGACAGCAATACATAATGATGAAATAATTTTATAGGGTGAGACTGGTCAGATGATCTGCCAATCTTATACAAAGTTTAGAATATTCTAAGGCAAGCGGTACTAAAACTTTAAAATCTATCGTCATAATATGCTTAAATTTTTTAAGGTAGACCTATGACATCAAGATGAAAACAAATACATATAAATTTCAAATGGATTACTCATCAATTCCCTTAAAAGCCATTATTTGTATGTAACGAACTTCACTCAGAAATAATCCAAAATTTCCCACCATAATTTTCCCCTCTGTTTGGCTGAAAAGCTTAAATGTTAATCATAATAATTTGAGCATTTTAGATCTTAAAATAAAAGAAATATGCTTTTTTATGTAAAAGATAAATATACGCATATGACTCCCATGATTTTCTTTCACGGTATTTTCAAGTGTGAGGGCCAAACCTGCCACTGAATCTGGCTTTCCTTAATGCAAAATCATTTAGTGTGCTGACACAATAAACGGGTTTCTGGAGTTCAAATCTAATTGTATGCTTTTGTTTAAGCATATGTAAATCTTTTAATTTGAAAGCAATTCTTAATAGATAAAATTAATATGTAAATGTAAACTAAATATAAAATACACAATTTGAAATAACTCGAGGCTGCAAGCTCTAGATTTCCATTAATATCTCTGCAACAATTAGAACATGTTTTTAATAAGAGCCTCACTATGCCACACTGTCATTTGGCTTTTTTGCATTAATACAAGACAGGGTGCTATCAGGAAGAAGTTTAAAAGCGCTGTCTATATAGAACACAAAATTTCATGTAAGTACTTTCTATAACACAGCATTAACAGTCAAATAGCAAGAAAAATATATATTGTGTCTATGATAAAATAAGCATGCATTTGCTCCTTTGAAAGCACTGTCAAGTACCATGGGAAGCAAGAAAATGCCCCCCAATACATACAGTACATAAACTGTATACCTGAAATACAATGTATCTATTTATAACTCTCTAGTAAAAACATCACATATACATAAAAACTCAACTTGCTTTTAGCATCATTTGGCAGAAATCCAACCAATACAGAATATGACCTTTGTTTGGAAATTTTAATGAATAATATGTACATTACACCAGAATGTATTTTTAAATGCTAATAATTTTGCCTAATACTAATTTAAACAAATAAGCAATTTAAACTTTCCTTATTTTGGCTGTCAAATATTTGGAAAGCGGTTGGATACCCTATGTGCACTTACCTTATAACAAAAAGAAGTTCATTATTATTTATTCAGATTTTAAGCACATCTTGATACATGGGAGAAAACATTCTAATAGAAAAATCTGAGAAAATATCAGAATCGGTAAGATAATAACCCAACATCTATTTTAACAGGAAAAAAAACAACCTGCAGTGCAACATAAAACCAGAATTATATATTCTGAATGATCCTAAGCTGATGAGTGAGCCAGTGGCTTAGGGGAGACTCTATTGATATTAACCACCTTCATTAGGTAGTCAGCATCTTATTTATCTAACCCTGGGGTTAAATATTTTATTGCAGTAGTCAATTTGGAAGTTATAAAATTTTTCTGTTGGGCTTGTTATTTGGGGGGGTGGGAGTAGGGATGTAGCTGAAAAAAATCAGTGAAATCTCCAGAATGAACAGCCTGGCACTTCAGTATCTCACTGAGCACCCAGGAAAGCAATACTATAGAAAGCAGGTTACCGTTTATGATAGTTGTATTTTCTGTGTTATCTAGAGAAAAACAGGTTCATCCATGCAAAATGGACTGTTTTAGAAGATATTGCTGCTAAAATGAAAGACTTTTCAAAAGGAAAAAGTGATTATTCCAGATGAAATGAGAAGCTCCAATGTCAACCTTACTTCCTGAATCAGCAAAAATCAAAGCTTTACTCAGAATAGGAAATTGGAGATTTTCTTTTAATTTACATATCTTTTTTGCTGAGTATGTTTTAGCTGAAATATGAGAGAACTTCTAAGAGACAGCACTTCTCATTTCCAACCATGTTTTTGCTATGGCATTATAAAATACCACTACTTGGAACTAAGAATACATCAATTTTACTAGCACTAATGTAGAAGAATCAAGAATTTAAGTCAGAAATAGCTTTCCATTTATAGGATTTTGTTATATGCTCATTAGCCAGGCCTACACCACACCAGACACTCAGTTACACCACAAAAATTTTATCTGTCACTGGAACATAACTAAATAGCTAAACGTTTGGTATATTTAGAAGCAAAATTCCTAAACGAGCCTTAAAATAAAAAACAAGAAAAGCACATTTAATTTATATACCTTACTGTCATGTATATACAATTATTATGTGTATAAATGCTTTAATAAAATGAATGAGAGGTCTA
The DNA here is from genome assembly GCA_004027475.1 of Anoura caudifer. Classification (NCBI taxonomy): domain Eukaryota; kingdom Metazoa; phylum Chordata; class Mammalia; order Chiroptera; family Phyllostomidae; genus Anoura; species Anoura caudifer. Next base: position 17,251 of record PVKU01010614.1, on the reverse strand, counting down.
AATGCGTTAAGAAGCTTAGATAAATTTTGGAAATTATTCTGGTAAATAAATCGGTTGTTTTTAAAATGTGAAATTTTATATAATACTTTATAATTGCAGTATTTCCATAGCAGTATCAGTATTAAAAATCTGAAAACATATCTAAATTGTTGACAAATATGTATCTCTTGGCTATTTTCTTTGTATCAACATTTCACTGCATATTAAATGCATTTAATCCTAGTTGGGTTGCTTTTTTTTTTAATGTTAAACAAAAAAAATGATAGCCTGTTAGCAATTCCATCTAAATAGAAGAAATTATGTTATCTGCCCATCCTAATCCTTCCCTTTGGTACTCCTACAGCTTCTTGTTCTTTATTTTAGGAGTCATGACTATGGAGTATAGTTTTGTTTTCCCCCAGTGTAAAGATTGTTTTAAATGTATTTATTTGATGAATGTAAAAAAATTATCCTTTGGTTTATTCTTAAGTGACATGAAAATAATTTAAAATATTTCTTACAAATCTTTTTAACCATCAGCACTTTATTTTATCTGACCTTTATATAACACTTTAAAGAATTTTGCTATACCCATTATTCATAGGTATAAATGCAACTTTATTTATCTGCCTTTTAACACAACTAATATAAAAATCAGGTTAACATAGTTAAAATTTGGGTAATTGCCCAAATTTAACCTGTATGAAACAAATTCCCTAACAATACTTGAATGGCACATACGCCTTTAAATAGAGAAATTTAATATTCTTGGAAACTAGATTAAATTTGTAACAATTTGAAGAAAAAAATATACTGAATTATTTTATTATGAGAAAGCAAACAGGACCTGAACTAGCCTTCAAAAACAAAAATAAAAACAAAAACAAAACAAAACAAAAACCCAATTACGGAGAAAGGTAAGAAGATTTTCAAAATATTTTTCTACATTTGTTTTCTTTACATGAGTCATTTATATACAACAAGCAACATTCACAGACTCAGATGTACACTGAAGATAAATTAATGATCTTAAGACACCATAACTTTACCAGTGACTTACTGTCTTCAAATGATACAAAAATTAAAATCTAGGGATAATGTTGACCATTATTCTAATAGATTGGCTTTCAATATATCCTTTCGCTATATAAATATCTGGACAGCTTATATTTTTAAGCAATTATTAGTTTAATCCTGCTAGTTCCTGCAATCTTAAAAGAGCACTGAAAAACTCACCACAACCATTCCATAATGTCAGTAATGTACTTAAATACGGTGTACACCTCTTTCTCAAATGTTTTCCTCTTTATTTTAATGTGTACTCATCATATCTTAATATTCTCATACACTTTTCTTCAACACTGATATTAAAAAAAAACAGTAAAAATAAAAAGTCTTTACTTAAAAGCTTTATGAATAAATCTCGCCCTGAACTAAAAGTACAGATGCAGCACAATGCAGTTAAAAGGCAGGCTGCCCCCATTACGGTTACATGATGTAGAAAACCAACTTCCTTCAACTTTAAAGGGTTCAAACAGGCCAATTCTGTCAAACCTTTCTGTGATGAAATATAACTTTTTCAACAGTGTACAGAGGCTAATGCATGGCCAATAATACAAACGAGAGGGCAGTGGCCTCACCTTAGAGAAGCTGGTTTTCATAGACAAAGCTAAAACATATCTGCTGTTTTCTATGGCAGCATCCCATGCTTAAAACCCTCCCTTCTGCCTTTTGTTCAGCTCTTTTGCTAGCAACCAAGTGCTTTCTTTTGGTTCAGCCTAGTAAAAAGCCAAAGGACTAGAACATGAGGGTCATCAAGGTCTACAAGGTAGATGAACAAACCAACAAAGCAACATCACAGGGCAAAGAGCAAAGACATTAGAATAAGAATCTAATTACAATAAAAAGAAAAGTCTTTATAAAATAGTCGTAATTACAGAAAGTAATAAACACTGGTGATTGCCAAGAATGGCTGCTTTGGTTTATACAAATACTCAGATAATGTTCTTTTTTTTTAATAAGAATTGAAACCCAGGACATTAAATAATTATAGTTAAATTCAAATGAAATAAGTCCTGCAGTGCATGCAATACACAGTGATCTATTACCCAGGAAGCATTATGCCTAAATCTGTGAGTGAGGGTGGACTGTTAAGTCCTTTGGCTTTTTCTAATTAATAATGAATTTCTTTTAATCTATGTTTAACACTGACTTCTGTAATTTGTTGTTGTTTCTAAAGTTTAAAAGCTAAATTAACTACAACTATAAAGAATCCTATCACATGGTGGAAACAATGGAAAATAACCATAAAATTCGCTTACTTTTCAACCTGATAAGGGACAAATAAAAATATTTTAATAATTAGTTATATAAAGCAGCTTTTCCTGCTTTGTTTTCCCAATTACCACTTCTTATTAATGATATAACGGTGGGGGCGGGAGAAGCGCTAGGTATGAATGAAGCAGCTCTTTCCTTTCTAAGTCTTTGCTGCAGTCATAATGCTGATTGTTGCCGTCAGTCATTCCTATGCCACTCCCGCAGTGGGGCAAATGGGATTTTGATGATTTGAAGCACTGAGTGGAGTAGGTGAAATGATCAGGTGAGACACAGGCTTCTGAACAATAGCGAAAGAATGAAATTTGACTTGGGCAAAATCAAAACCAAATTTTGCCTTTAGTAAAGGCCATTCTTAGAAACAGGTAGATATTAGGTAGATAGTGGAAAGTTTATCATTAAGCAGTTTTCTGGTAACAAAAAACACTTATTTCACTAAGCTAAGGTTTCTTCTGTCATTTTCCTTACTCCTCAAAGACCATTTGAACACAAAGAAAAAGGAGCCGAATAGTTAAAATATACTTCTGTGAAAGAGGAGAAAAATTATTTAGCAAGGCATAGCATAATCAAAACATTTTACATGATCTTAGCAGGTATGTTGTCCAGGAACACCTCATAGAAACGTATGAACAGATAAGAGATACACAAAAAACTCAAGAATGCTTCAAACTAACAAGCAAAAGTCCCTACTTCATTCCCTCCACACCCCCATTTTTGGACCAAAGTAATGTTAGCATAGTATTATAAGATCAGAGATAAATCTGGTCAAGCAGGACAGGAGCAGTGCAGACTTTTCAGGGCAGATGCTAGAACAAGAAATGACCCCTTTCTTCTACAGGGCTAATATCTTAAGGATAAAAGACCATGGCAGAGGTCAAGAATGATAACGCTGTTTTCCGATCATCAAGGCAACTAGAAAAGAAACTCTGGAAGTTAAATAAGTAAGAATTTTATGTTAATAATACATATAACCTCTATAGACTCATAGGATTATAAAGCACAAATGAGAAGTTAATATGAAAAAGCTTTTGCCAACCCCCAAGAATTATATACATGAGAGGTGAGGATCACTACTGTTTCCCTTTAAATGTCTCTTCCAGAAAGCTATAATCCAGCAAACTGATGATTCAATTAAAAAATCCCCATAATCTGATGCTGGCTCAAATACTAACTCCTTCATGAAGCCTGCCCTGATTTCCTGAGAGGAAACTGACTGCTCATACTTTACTGATTCTTTTATATTAAACGGGTGAGTATATCCTATCTCTTCTGTAAGGTTAAAAAGTTCCTTGAAGGCAGGAACTATGTCTTAGTTATCTTTATGTCTGACATGATACCTGGATGCTAAAAATTTGTGAATTATTTTATTAAGTATCATGTTCCCAAACAATATTACTAGACTTCTGTGTGAAAATACAAAATAAATGCAGGGCATAGAGTTCCTGACTCAGAGGTTTGATATGGTTAAGGAGATGGAACTTAAATAAACACAATAGTAAATTTAAAGAATAACTTTTTAAGTGATATAGTAAAGGGGAAAGAAAGGAGAATATAACTGGAAAACAGAACCCTGAAGATGGGGATAGAATCGATACCTATTCATGAAAACTTAAATCTTGCTAGAAAAACAGCACAGAGAGTAATTCCAATTAGGCTCGTGAATCTGAAAGGAATATGACCAAATAATACATTTCTGAGAATTATTATTATGTAAAGCCAAAAGCATAATCTCATTCCAGTGGAATACATTCATTTGCACTCAAACATGAAAGCAGGGGCATGTGAAGCTCATTTTGAAGGACTAAAATGTATCTTGGACATTCTTATTGGTTTTGTTGTTGTTATCTTCTTTTTAAGGAACTCCAGCTTGAGCGCTCAATCTTCAAAACGCTGCCATGTGACTTGACTAGTACGGGTTTCCCGTTAGAAATGCCTTTGGTAAAAGAACTTTCTTCAAGGAGCTAGGTGGGAGGAGCTGAAATAACAGCTGTAAACTGGTCCCTGGGGGCAACTTCTGGGAGATAGGCACCCCTCTTGAAGAAGTTCAAATTGAAGGCATTTGAGTGAAAGCATGTCTATGAAACAACCTCAAAGGCAAGAGATTATGAGACTCAGGAGATGAAGGATGTTTCTGAAGCAAAAATGTGGCAACTGAAGTGGAACTGATAAATGATTTTTCAACTTAGCCTTTCATCCTTCCAAGGTAGATAAATTGAGTAGCTGCGCTGTGCTGTGCATGGGTCTTCCAGATGAGGCTTACTGCATGCTTTGCGTAGGCATTCAAAATCCCACAGCATGTGAGATAAATAAAAGGTAAGGAGATAGCCTGTGATCCTTGGTTAAAATATATTTTAAAATATAATGTGATGTTCGTAGGCTTACATAAATCTTTTAGCCTGGTTAGTTGACAAACTGAGATAAAATATTTTAAAAAATCACTTAAATTGTCTTGAAATCTAATTCTATACATAAAAGTTATTTTAAAAATTATATATAACTTTTAAAACAATTAAATGACACTGCAAGTAAAATAATTTGGTAGACATTCAACAAATAATTATTGAAAGAAATGGTGAAATATTTCCATCTAGTTACCCTGAGAAACTGAAAATGACAGAGAGAAGAGCCCTGAAAGAATCACTGAAGTTTTCAGAAAGACTAAGCATATTTTATTAAAAAATTACTGAGTGTACAATGCATACAGGATTCTGCAACAGGTGCCACATGTGCTAGATTTTGGACTTGAACAGATACTATTTTACCTCTTGATATTCATTCCCTTTCTCTGGTAACAGAACAGTGTTCCCTGTTGGAAAATCACTGTACAATTTGGGTGGTGATGAGTGATAATCACTCCTCCCTACTTTATCCCTCTTCACACCCCCATTGGAGGCAAAAGTGTATGATTCAAATGTGACCAATGCAAAGCTGACCAACCCAAGCATCCAATCCCACGATTAGATCAGGAATAACCCAAGCTGAGTAAAAAAAAAAAAAAAGAATTTTGCAGGGCTTTTAGCAGAATTATTGGAAAAGAGGCACTGCCTCTGTATGAGACATAGGTGTTAAGGGCCATGTAAGTCTGAAGCTGCCAAAAGCCATTTTTTCCCCAGCCAGAGCTAAAGAATGAAGCCAGCACAGAGGAAAGCAGAAATGAAAAATAGGAGAGTGTTAATGCTTAGGTCTTTAGAATGGATCTAGAACAATGCAGCTATACTAATGCCAGATATATGACTAGATTTATCTTTATCCCCTCCCCTTCTCCTTCTCCTCACTGTCTTTCCCTTCCTTTCCTTTGGATCTGTTTTCTGTTATTTGCAACCAAGAGCCGAGATTATTAAAAACCTGTCACCTACTCTTAATCCTGTCAGTTTCATGTCATTCCTTTATACACTATCACTCTGCTATTCCCAGTAATTCCCTTCCTCCCCTGTAGTACCAAAAGATGGTGGATGAATGGCTGAGTTGGGGATGTTTCTATTTTATTGTTACTTGACCTGGCCACTAAACAAGGTAAGTAATGCAGAATGTATGGTCAAAGACTATAGAATGAGTCCTTAAGGAGATCATAATCTTTAAAAATTCAAATAGAGTAGTTATTTCCCACTTGACATCTGTCTACAATTAAGAAAAAAAAAACATTTGTAGAAAGTCCCCTTCCTAAGAAGCCCAATCATAATGAATAAAAAGCAACCTTTATAAGCCTGTTATACCACTAAATCCAACAGGAAGTCCAAAAGCAAAAAAAAAAAAAAAAAAAAAAAAAAAAAAAAAAAAAAAAAAAAAAAAAAAAAAAAAAAAAAAAAAAAAAAAAAAAAAAAAGTACTGATAGAGTTTACATTTACCCCAGAACATTTGTTTAAAATATGTTGAGGAAAATGACAGCATTCAAAATTATTTTAATTCCTATCCTTAGAGGTTAGAGTAAAATGAGATAATCTAAACAAAAACACAAACAAACAAAGCTTTTAGGGTTGCATTAGGGGAAATCTAGCATTTGGAAGAAATAAATTAAGTGCAATTACATGTATCCTCATAAGAGCAAGGCTGAGGGAGATTTGAGACAGGGAAGAAGACAGAACAGAGAAAGGCATGCCAACACTGCACTTGAAGATTGGAGTACTGCAATCAAAGACCAAGGAACACTAACAGCCGCTTGCACTGGAAGAGACAAGGAACAGATTCTCCCCTAGAGTGTCCAGAGGGAGTGCAGCCCTACTAACATCTTGATTTTTGCCCAGTAATACTGCTTTTGAACTTCTGGCCTCCAGAACTATGACACAATAAATTTCTGTTGTTTTAAGCCACCAAGTTTGTGGTCATTTGTTACAACAGCAACAGAAAACTAGTACACATACCATTTATAGGTATTCTTAACTTTAAAAGTATTTGATTGTCATATTTATACATGCACATAGTGTTGTTTTTTTTCCTTAAGTCCTTAAGAATTGTGCACGCAAACTTTGGTGAATTAGCCCTGTTGGGTGTAGCTCCGTGGACTGAGCGCCAGCCTGAGAACCAAAGGGTCACCAGGTTGAGTCCTGGTCAAGGCACAAGCCTGGGTTGTAGGGCCAGGTCCCTGACTGGGGGCACGCGACAGGCAACCAATTGATGTTTCCCTTCGCACATTGAAGTTTCTCTCCCTCTCTTGCTCCCTCCTTTCCCCACTCTCTGAAAATGAGTAAAAAATACTTTTAAAAAATCTGGTGAATTACAACAGCATTAACTGATTTAGGCACAAATCATCAATGGATATTAAAACCACTAAGTTACAGTTAGTTGGGAAAAAATATTCACACCGTATCAAAATCTGAAATGATGTGAATATCCTGTTTTCCACAGACTGCTTACTGCTTACAGAATGAAAAATGTACTCTTAATGTGGAGAAATCTGGTAGAACCATCTTAATCAAATGATACACCAATAACAGGGTGAAATGAGACACTAACTCCCTGACGTGATACAATGAGAACGCATTATCACTTATATAGTATCACTGCAAAAAATACACGTAGCCTGAATCTACTCATGACAAGCCCAAAGTAAAGGACATTCTACACAACAACACATGATAAAAATATCAATAGCATCAGTAACATTAAAAATAAAAACTGACAAACTGCTCAAGATTAAAGGAGACTTAAGAGACAATGAAATGTAACACCTGATTCTGGAACAGATCATGGTGTGGATGGAGGTGGAGGGCTGGGAACAGACGTAGTGAAACACATACTGGTGCAATTTTAATTTAGACTCTACATCAGACAAAATAACTTTATGAATATTAAATTTCTTGAATTTTCTATTTATGCTGTGGCTATGTAAGACAGGATGTAGTTCTGAAATACTTAGGGAAAAAAGAGCATGATGTTTGCAAGTTATTCTCAACTAATTAATCACCAAAATGTAATAATAATAAAGTGTGTGTGTGTGTGCGCGCGCGTGTGTGTGTAGAAGGAGAGGAAGGAGGGAGGTAAGAGAGAAAGCCATTGTGACAAAACTGTTAACAATTATTATATATCTAGTTGAAGAGTATAATGGGGTCCACTGTATTATAACTCTAGGTTTCTGGAGATTTAAAATATTTCATAACAAAACATAAAAAGACAACCCTAGGTGGATCAGACATTTCATTTTATGGGGGACCAAGGTATAGAACAATCTACCTTCAAATCTAATATGTGTTGTATGTCATTAACACTACATATTCAGTAATGGTCAAAAAACAAAAAAATTACTAATGTGAGAAACTGCCATTTCTAAACACTGCTTAGAATACTTACAATACATAGTAAAGATACTACTTTTTTGTATGCCTTTTTTTGCAATTTAGTTGACAACATAGGGATATATTAATATATTTAATAATGAAAATGAATTCACTTTAAATTTATTTCTAAAAACATGAAATATATTAATTATATAAAATGTCAAAAAGTAGAATAAATCTGATCAAATCAAATTTAACTCAAATTACAAAAATATTATTTGATAGAATTTTTTAAATTCACCATTTTCTAAAATATAAATTTGAAGACGACTAACATCCAACTTAATCACTTGAACTGAATTCTTTCACAGAAGTTCATTTACCTTGAAGAGGTAAACATAGTGCTCTGAAGTGGCTTTTTCTTTATTACACAACAGAATAAGACAAAGGCAGCAAAAGGAAATAAAAAACAAGGACTGCAAGGAAACGTTTGAGTAAAAAGCACTCTCTGCAAATATATAGTAGTCTAAACATATCCAAAAATCATAGAAACTCATTTCTGAAAGATCTACATATATATTCTAAACATTAGGCTGCAATGATAAAAAGCTCCGCCTTCACAGATTTAACATGATATAATAAAAAAAATATTTTAAAAGACGGATTTTGCTTAAATATGGAAAATAACTTGATTTGTTAGTCTTTGTCTCCCTGTTAAGAATGTGGAATTGTTATTATACTTACGATGTATCAGTTTTATAAAATATAGCTTTGAACAATATAGTTGCCTATATACCTAAATCAATTCCTTCTCAAGTACCATGAGGTCAAGGAGGTCTCTGAAGAGCAGCTGGACTGAATCAGGATATATTTCTTGGTCAGCTGAATTATGTCCATATCTCAAAACCAAGAACACCAAAATAAAATAGTTAATAAGGGAACCTTGAGGGTGGACAACATGGTACCATATGTAAACTGGTCTTTGTGGGCAGCCTTTGCAGGCTAGTTTTCTATCTCCCACCACATCCAGAGAAATCCTGTGCACACAGTGGGAACTTCATTGCGTAACTTCCTAATAGGTGGTAGGTCTAGTGACAGAAATCAAACTCTTCTCCCAAGAATAATGTCTAATGAAATAACATATACAAATACCCTTCAATTTTAAAATGATTCACATAGGAACGTACTTTAACATCTGGGATGACATTGTTTTTAAGGCATGTAGGTATTTCCTTGAGGAAGCTTATCATAGCAATCCACATACATTTAATATGGAAACAGAACAGAAATGGAGATATACTTTAAATGCCTACACTAACATCATAAAGTTGAGAATACTGTCTTATGTGAATTAATACTGGTCAGTATAAAATGTGAACCACAAAACAGTTCTATCAACAAATGATTACTGAATTTGACCAAGCAATTTCCTCTTTCAATCTTAACAGTTAAAGCAATAAAAAGATGCACCAATACTTTTGTTTAAAAAATAGATGAAAAGAGAAGAAATGACTTGAAAGTGACTTGCTATTTTTGTTTCTTTTTACCTGTAAGTTTATCCTCTTTTGTTTGCTAGAATATGAAATTACATTAGAAAGAACATTTAAAATATATCTATGAAGAAGTCACTCAACAATTATTTCTTGACACATCAACAAAAATTTACCATGAGGTTTTGGTTTCAATCAAACTTTGTTTATGAAATTTGAATTTCATATAATGTTCATGTGTCATGAGCTATCCTTGTTTTGACTTTTTTTCAGCCATTTACAACTTAATACCATGTTTAGTTCCCAGGCAGTCAAAAATGAGAGGTGGATTGGATTTGGCATGCTTGCCATGGTTTGCTGACTCTTGCTTTTAATCAAGGCTGCGTATCAGAATCACCCAAGAGCTTAAAATAAGTTCTATGCCTCTACCACACCTACATTCCTAGACCCTGTCTCTAAAGATCAATTTTCTGGTGAGGGTATGTGTGGGTGGAAGATAAGATGAAAATATTAGATTTTTTAAATTTTCCAGGTGATTCTAATGTGTAGCCAGGTTGAAGACTGCACAATTTAAGAGTCAAATGGACACTCCCTAGTGTGTTAATTTTGGCAAGATGCCTGTTCTTTCAGATTCTTGGTTTCTACCATACATCTAAGCATCACTCAAAACTGGCACATAGCTAAGTGCTCAGTTTCCTCCCTTTCCATGCCTCCCTGTATGTACTAACTGTTCAGTACAGATCTGATTAAAAGAATTTTTCACAAACCATATTTTTAGCCTTTAAAAAACCTACAAATTTCAATATACAGATGATGTGTCACAGAATGGCACATTGAAACCCTATAGTTTTATTAACCAATGTCATCCCAATATATTTTTTAAAATAATAAAAATAAAATTAACAGTTAATAGTGAACATAAAAAAATTAAAAAGACATGAATATAAGAAAACAGACTGAAAGAAATATGTATAACAAAATAACTATTAACACAATACAATGCTGTTTTCAGAAATGTGACTATAAAACATAAAGAAAAAGGACTCTAAGAATTACATTCTAGCACAGCAGAAAGTGGAAAGATGCTAAGTGTAAATCACCAGTTTGATACAAGGCCCGTAATACCAAGATCATCTCCTTCACTAGCTGACAAAGGCCACAGTATTGGTCCTTCAACCCTCTCCAGGACTTCTGCCAAATGCCTTGGGGTAGCTGAAATGTCCCCAAAGGTATTATTATACAGCTATTTAAACTCAGGTCTGATCCGTTTAAATAATGAATACTTGACCATTATTATCTCAGGAAGGTCTAAACAACTAGGGTGAGAAAATAAAGACAGACAGCTATGCTACCTCCTCAAGCACAAAAATTATGTAGTTTTTAAAAAGTTGTAAAAAGTGTTTGTCTTCATTAATCAATTTAATTTTGAATTAGATTTTTAAAAAATACTATGTATAATTTTTAGAAAGGTATTTAATAAAAGATAAATATATGAAACTAAATAACTTACATATGCATCAGGGAAAAAAGCATAAAGGAAACTAGATCCTCAAAACAATATCAGCACAATTAAAACATATCTAGAAATAAATACGTAATATGCCAACTAACATTAAGAAAACCATAAAGTTTACTGAAGAACATAAAGGAATATCTACGTAAACAATTCATTATGTTAATCTCAATCTCCTAAACTCCTCAATGAAAGAAGCAATTTGCTGCCAAATAAAATTTCAATGAAAACCCCAATATGATTTTGAGAGTATTAACAGAAGTCTAGAAAAATCTGAATATGAATAAAGAGGACATGACCCATTAGATCCTAAAATATACCATAAAGTTGCAGTAAACACAACTATGCAATTAAAAGAAAAACAAATGAGACAAATCAATGAAAACAATCTAGCCTGAGGCCCTAATAGCTATAAAAGCTTAGTGAATTAATTCACTCATTCAGTAAATATTTATAGAACATGGTCCTTGGCTCTGGGGATAGAGCAACAGCGGGGTGGGGGGGAACCCTGTCCTCATATTGCTTACATGCTAATGGAGAGAAAACAAAAAAATTAAGTATAAAATTTAGAACACTTTTTTTAAATAAAAGAAACAGAAGTTGCTACCATCCTAACACTCAGAAATAACCACCGTTGATATATGATGGTTTTTTCCTGCACATTTATAAAATAATGCTCCCCTCATTATCCTCCCCCTAAAACCCCCACAAAACCTGAGATTCTGCTCTAAGTCCTTTTTACCCCATTCAATATATTATAAACATTTTCCCATTTTATTGAATATTCTTCTGCTAGACCTTGATTTGTAATTGTTAAATAAAATTTTATTGTTTGGATGTGCTTTAGTTAACTACTGTTGATTATTGTTATTATTTAGGCTGTTTACATAAAGAAGTTTCAAACCATTAATCAATGCAATATTAAATTACAAGTTCCTACTTTTTCATTCATAATAACTGGAAAATCATCAAAGTGGGTTTAAGTATGCACAAATATAAATAGTTTATAGTGTGAATACTTCCTGTTTGCTGAAATAAGTTTTATAATTTACACAGGATAAAATTCACAATTTATATTTCAAAACACTTAAGAATCCATTGTAAATTCCTACCCCACCACAATTAAGATACAGAACATTGCCATGCTCACAAAAGCTCCCTCATACTTCTTCATAACAAGTCCCTTCCATTCACATCCTAGCAATCAAGGAACTGATTTTTGTCACTAGTTTTGCCTTTTATAGAATGACATAAGAGTAGAGTAATTCCCTATTAACAGAGTAATATAGTCCATTGTGTCTCACTTCTATTACTTAGCATAAAGTTTTGGAGACTCTTCCACATTGCAGACTGTATCAGTAATTTGTTCCTTTGAACAGATACACCACAAATTGCTTACCAATCACCAAGTAATGGGTATTCAGGATATTTCTTGTCTATTATGAATACAGTCACTAAGAATATTTAAATACAAGTCATCTTGGGGGCATGTATTCATCTCTCTCGGTTAAATACCTGGGAGTAGAACTGCTATGTCAGATGGCATGGTATATATTTAAGTCCTGTCAAGACAGGACTCTTTCGAACTCTTCCAAATAAGGATGTATCAATACAATTTTTCTTTCTGGCCAGCAATGTATGTGAGTTCTCATTACTTCACATTCCTGATATACATGTGTTCGCAATTGCCAATCTTTACACAGCTTATTTTAGCACATGATAGTACTATCCTGTAGCTTTTTCCTAATGACTAATGATTTTGCTCTTTTAATGAACATATTTACCATTTGTATATCTTCATTAGTAAATATTTATAAATCTTTTGATCATTTTTACTTGAGCTGCCTATCTTATTATTGAGTTGTAAGAGTTTATTACATATTCTGGATACTTGTTCTTTGCAAGTATTTTCTCCAAGCCTGTGGCTTGCATTTTCAGTTTTTTATATATACCTATTTTTTCATTCAAATATATATGAAGAAAGAAATATACATGAATATGATATACCTGTCATCTCAGTTCTTTAAAGTATCTTGAAAAGTATTTTAAATTTTGATGAAGTCCAATTTTTCTATTTTTTAAATAGTTTGTGCGTTATGCTTATTTTTAAAGAATTTGTTGAACCTGGGTTTACTCAGATAGCCTCCCGCTTTCTTCTAGACCTTTCACAGACTGAGTTCTTATAGTTAAATCTATGATGTATGAGTTAACCGATATGTCATATAAGAATTATGGTTCATTTTTGGCATGTAGAAAGCCAACTAGCACAGCATCAGTTCTTTAAAAAGCCTATCCTTCTCCCTATCGAAATGTCTGGTGCCTTTCTGTGGTCTATTTCCAGACTCTGTTCTGTCTGATCTGTCTACATGTCTATCTTTACACAACACTGGGACTTGATCACTGGGGCTTCTGCATTTCTACATACATTTTAAAATCAATTTAGAAAACTTCACCTAAAATAAAAAGTCTCTTGTGATTTTGACTGATATTAAATTGAATTTATACACAAATCTGGAAAGAACTGACACTTTAAAAATACTGAATTTTCTGACCATGAACATGGTGCAGCACGTCATTCATTTAGATCTTCTTTAATTTTTCTCTTCATTGCTTTATGGTTTCCGGTGTAAAGGTCTTATACATTTTTGTTACAATTATCACTATGTATTTCACATTATTGATACTATGGTAAATGCCATTTTTTAAAAATTCAAGTTCTAGTTGTCTGTTGCTAGTATATAATTATTTCCTGCAAGTTTGCTAAGTTTATTAGTTCCAGTAACTATTTTATGGATTCCTTATGACCTTCTAAGTAAATTCTCATGTCTGCTGCAATTAGAGACAATTCTTTCCAATCTGAATGCCTTTTCTTTTTCTTGCGTATGGCACAACTTCCTGTACAACGTTGAACACAACTGCTGAGAAGAGACAATCCTCTCTTGTTCCTAATTGTGGAGTGAAAGCATTCAGTTGTAGGTATTTTTTAAAAATGCCCTCCATGGGATTGAGAAAGCTCCCCTTTTATTCCTAGTAGGCCAAGTTTTTTTAAAAAATCTGTCATGAATGGATGTTCAATTTTGTAAAATGCTTTATCTGCATTTACTGTGATGATCGTATGATTTTTTACCATTAGTCTGTTAATATACTGAATAACACTGATTAATTTTCACATGTTAAATCAACCTTATGATCCTAAAATAAATCTCACTTGGTCATGACATATTAAGCATTTTATATATTACAGAATTCATTTCCTAATATTTTGTTAAGGATTTTGTGTCTACGTGCATGAAGGATATTATGTCTTGTCTAGTTTTTGTGTCGTGCTAATGCAAGCCTTATAAAATGAGTTGGGAAGCATGACCTCATTTTCTATATTTTGGGAGAATTTGTGCAGAATTGGCATTATTTCTTTAAAGTTTGGTATCATCTACCATCTGAAGGCTACCTGAACCTGCAGAATTCTCTGTGGGAAGGTTTTTAACTTAGTGATTACAAATTCAACTTTTGTAACAAGATTATTCGGGTGATCTATTTCTTCTTAACTAAACTTAGCCTGTGTTTTTCAAGAAATTTGTTCATCTAAGTTGTTGAATTTATTAAGGTCCTTTGTAACACCCCCTTAGCCTTTTAACATCTGTAGGACCTACGTGATGTCCCATCTTTCCTAACTGATAATGGTAATTTATGTCATCTCTTCTGTTTCCCTCCCACCACCCTGCTTAGTCTGCCTAGATGTTTTTCAGTTTTATTGGCATTTGTGCAAAGGATTCACTTTTGATCTCACAGATTTTCTTTACGGTGTTTCTACTTTCTAGTTGTTTAACTCTGCATTTAATTTTCTTTTCTTTTTTCTTGTTTAAGATGCAAGCTTCGATCACTGAATTGTAATCTATCTTTCTTTCCACAATAGTATATAATGCTATAAATTTCCCTCTTATGATTACAAATGATGATGTCAGAAAGTGGAGGAGCAGAAAACTGCAAAAGTTCATACCTCTACAAAAGCAACAAAGAAGCTGACAAAACTGTCAGAATTAACTTTCAAAACTATAGAATCAAATAAAAAAAACTTAACAACCACCAGGAGAATGCTTAATGGAAAAAATAAAGGTTGAATTTTGAGAGAGTTTTGAAGTCATTTTAATTTAACAAGATATCATTCTCTACTCCACAGCTCAGCCTTACAAGACAACAACCCATATTCTTTTTTTAAAAAAATTCTCACCTGAGGATATGTTTACTGATTGTAGAGAGAGAAGGTGGTAGGGGGTGAGAAAGAAAAAAATATCGATGTGAGAAACATCGATCAGTTGCTTCCCATGCATGCCTTGACTGGGGATCAAACCCACAACATAGGTATGTGTCCTGACCAGGGATCGAACACACAACCTTTTTGGTGTACAGGACAATGCTCCAACCAACTGAGCCACTGGCCAGGACAACCACCCACATTCTTAATTTAGATTACAAGTACCACAGGGAGCAATGTAAACTTTTTCTTAAATGACTGCAGGTTTTTGTCCTGAGATGTCTGGGGGTTTGCTGTTATGTCACCTAACCCAGACCTTTCCCATGTCTGAAGTGGTGAGGAATGTGTATGTGCTGGGAGTAGCGAGAAGGTGCTTATAATAAATACTGAAAGGCAAATGTAGTAGTTACTGCCATGCTGGGCAAGAGATAGTAGTTGGGGAAAACAATATACAAATCAAAAAGGCTAGGGAATTAGATATTTTTGGGGATAAGAGCTTTGAAAACTCCTGCATATTCCAGGGACTCTGGAAAGCCACACACATGCCTAGTGCTAAGCACATGCCCAGAAAGACCTATGAAGACCCTAAGCTCTCACCTCTGGCTGACCTTCATGCCCCACAAAAGCAGGAAGTGAAGGCAACAGAAGAGCTATAAATTGCCTGGCTGAATGTTAAAAGAATGCACAACATACACACTGAGACCATCTGCAAAGACTAGGAAAGGTAGGGTTTACTGGTGGTGGTGAAGGCAAGAGGAGTTTTCCAGGTATTTAAGAAGATATCTTTCAAATCACTAGTTGATAACTATGTTAACAGGACAGAAACTTTAGTGGCCACATATGACAATGTATACCGACTTGAAAATATTACTTCAGAAAAGCCACTAAACAAGCAAGCAACAGCTACAACAAGCAGCAACAATAAATCCTGGTGAGGAGAAAAAACTGAATTTCAAAGTGGCCACGTCAAATGACCAGTTTCCAATAAAAAGATTATGACGCATGCAAAGAAACAAGAAAGTATGATCCATATGCAGGGGGGAAAAATAACAGAATCACAGCATTCAGCTATAATGGCTGCAGACCTTTTAATACTCCACTTTCAGTAATGGGCAGAATAACTAGATGCAAGGCCAACAAGGATATAGAGCACTTGAACCCTAAGAACCAACCAGAGCTAACACACATAAATGTAAGTCATTTTATCCGATGACAGCGGAACACACAAACCTCAGTGCACATGAAATATTCTCCAGAACAGACCTGCAGACTATGTGTTAGGCCACAAAACATGTTTTAATAAAGTTTAAAAGACTGACACATACAAGGTATCTTCTTTGACCAAAATGGAAACCAGAAATCAATGACAAAGGAAAATCTGAAAAATATCATTAGTGGAAATTAAACAATATACTTTTAAACAACCAACAGACCAAAAAAAGAAATGCCTGAGGAATTTTAGAAAATACTTTGAAAAGAATAAAAACAAAAAAGCAACATGCCAAAATTCATGGGATGCAACAAAAGCAGGACTGAGAGGGAAATTAATAGCTGTAAATGCTTTGCATGACCCTCTAGTTAGTCTTTCTCCAGCCTCAGGTAATTTCCTCCCAACACATGCTCAGATGAATACTCAGCAAAAAGTTCACCCTTCTGTAACTATGCTCAAAGGTTGTTGAAACAGATGAATTTGCAGATAATGGGCATCTTAATGACAGGTCTTTGATCCACAAATTAGGTATGGTTCTCTATCATTTCCCATCTCTCAGCTGATTTTTGTAATATTTTTCATAGATTCTATAAATTTCCTAAGTTTATTCTGAGTTTCTATTTGTTTATTTGCTTTGCTGTTAAAAATGTTATATATTCTGGAGAGATGTTCACATCTGATTCACTTTTGAATCCTTCATAGATCTTAGTACAATGACTTACACTGAGCAAACTCATATTTGTTAATGAGTACATGAATGAC
>PVKU01010613.1:35648-50599 GCA_004027475.1 Anoura caudifer | reverse complement strand
TTTTTACTGTCCTATTTTTTATCTTCTTTTTCTTAGATAAGTCCCTTTAACATTTCATATAATAAGGGCTTGGTGATGATGAACTCCTTGAACTTGACCTTATCTGAGAAGCACTTTATCTTCCCTTCCATTCTAAATGACAGCTTTGCTGGATACAGCAATCTTGGATGTAGGTCCTTGACTTTCATGACTTGGAATACTTCTTTGCAGCCCCTTCTGGCCTGTAAGGTCTCTTTTGAGAAATCAGCTGACAGTCTGATGGGAACTCCTTTGTAGGTAACTGTCCCCTTATCCCTTGCTGCTTCTAGAATTCCCTCCTTCATTTTAATCTTGGCTAATGTAATTATGATGTGCCTTGGTGTGTTCCTCCTTGGGTCCACCTTCTTTGGGACTCTCTGAGCTTCCTGGACTTCCTGGAAGTCTATTTCCCTTGCCAGATTGGGGAAGTTCTCCTTTATTATTTGTTCAAATAAGTTTTCCACTTATTGCTCTTCCTCTTCCCCTTCTGGTACCCCTATAATTTGGATGTTGGGATGTTTAAAGATGTCCTGGAGGTTCCTAAGCCTCTCCTCATTTTTTTGAATTCTTGTTTCTTCATTCTTTTCTGTTTGGTTGTTTCTTTCTTCCTTCTGGCCCACTCCATTAATTTGAGTCCCAGTTTTCCTCCCATCACTATTGGTTCCCTGTGCGTTTTTTTTTTTTTTTTCATTTCACTTATTATAGCCTCCATTTGTTCATCTAATTTGCAACCAAAATCAACCAATTCTGTGAGCATCCTAATCACCAATGCTTTGAACTGTGCATCTGATAGGCTAGCTACCAGTGCTTTGAGCTGTGCATCTGATAGGTTGGCTACCTCTTGGTCACTTAGATGAATTAGCCCTGGGGCTTTGATCTGTTCTTCCGTTTGAGCCATCCTTGTTTTTTTTTGGTGTTTTTTTTTTGGGGGGGGGTCTGGTCACAGCTGTTAGATAGTGAGGGGCAGAGCCTCAGGTGTTTACCAGGGTGGGGCATTCCAGCTGCTGGGTTGTGATGCTAGATGTAGGAGCAGGGTCCAAGAGGGAACAATGGCACCTGCTCCTCTCTCTCTTGGATTCCCATCCCTTCCTCCACTTTCCCCAAGCAAATTGGGCCCTTCTGGCGCTGATTTCCATGTGGGCGGGCTCATAGGAATTTGAAATCTTTTGAAAAAATAATGAAAGAAAACTTCCCTAATTTGGTGAAGGAATTAGACATGCCAAGTCTAAAAAGTACAGAGTCTCCCAAACAAGATGGACACAGAGAGGCCCACTAGAAGACACATCATAATTAAAATATCAAAGGTTAAAGATAAAGAAATGGGAGGGGGAAAGGAGAGAATGGGTGATAGGTGAGGGAATTAAGTACATATAGGTGGTTACAGAATAGCCATGGAGATGCAAAGTACAGTATAGGAAAGGGAGTAGCTAAAGAACTTATACGCATGACAGTTGGACATGAACAAGACCGAGGGGATTTCCTGAAGGAGTGGAGGGTACTAGGTGGAAGGGAGCAAAGGAGAAAAAGTCAGGACAACTGTAATAACATAATCAATAAAATATAATTTAAAAAATAAAAAATTTAAATGCAAAGGCAAAATATAAAATCTGTATAAGAAATTAGCCACCCAATGTAACTTTCAAACTTCTTTATATGATATGAAAGATCCTTCATGACCTGGCCCCCACTTCATTCTCCAGCCTTCTCTCTCACCAGCTTCTGTCCAGCCTTTTAGGACCACTCTGGGTTCTTCAGGTACCGGGTTCACACTT
Source organism: Anoura caudifer (assembly GCA_004027475.1). Classification (NCBI taxonomy): domain Eukaryota; kingdom Metazoa; phylum Chordata; class Mammalia; order Chiroptera; family Phyllostomidae; genus Anoura; species Anoura caudifer. Next base: position 48,809 of record PVKU01010613.1, on the reverse strand, counting down.
TCTTATCCCCCGGCCTAGGCACATTCAGCCTTTTAGCCATTTTCACATTTTTAGATGGCTTCTTTTCTCCTGTAAGAATGCAACTGAAATCTCACTTCCTCTCGAAGCCTTCCCTCACTCCCCAAGATTGGGTAAATCACCCTCCTTTGGTGCTCCCCTTCTTCTTTTCTATCTCCCCAATACAGCACTTGCACTTAGCAGTGTCATTGTGTGTTTATCTATCTGTAGCCCCATCCGGCTATAAATTCCATGAGGCTAGCATCCTCATCAACAAATACTTGTTGAATAAATTATAATTATTCAGCACTCCCTTGGCTTAAAGTAAAACGAACAGCATGGGGTTCCCTATGTAAGGAAGACTTAATGATTAATCATCTCCAATGATAATGCTATCAGTCTTTATAAACAAAGCCATTCACTTGAGAAACTGGGATACAAATGTATTAAAGTAACCAGGGTACCTTCAGAAGATCTAGGAAAAAAATGCTGTTACTACTTCACATCTTTTTCACAATGTGTTCTCTTATTTCCTCTTAAATAGCTCTTTTTTTTTGTCTTAAATTTTGCCAGTGTTCATATCTTTGTCTTCATCTGTACTACTCCCTCTCTCTTTCTATTTAACTGACAATAAACTGAAGAATGAATGAGAGAAAGCCAACCTCCTACCACACACACACAAACACCAGACATACACAGTCACATGACAGACAAGGGGAAAGAGGAGAGTACTTTAAGGCAGAAACTGCCTCGGCAGTCTGTGTTATATAACAGGAGGAGCGATGGAGATGCTTTCTGTCACCTCCTCAGCAATGGATGTTCTTTAAAAATCTCTCCTTCACCTCCAGCTGTGGCTGCGGTGGTGTCTCCTTCTCCCAATCTATCCACGTAATTCTGCTACTGTTTTAAGTGTTGCTCCATAAGTGGCTATCATGGATGGATGGATGGATGTGCTGTGGTCAGCAAACTGTGTTAGGGACAGGAGAAGAGCCAGGAAGTGGCGTCCTGTGCCAAGGTCATTATTTCCTTCACCTACCCACTCAGATTCTCTGTGACTAGAGTCTGAGAAAGTGAATTTTTTAAAGCTATGCAGGTGATTCCTTTCACTCTGCCAGTTTTGAGAACCACTGCCTGTAGACCTAGTGGACAGGGTGGTATGTAAGACAGGTTGCCTGAAAGAGGGGAACAGAATAGTCTCTTTCAGGTATTTAGACCTACAAGACTTTCTACATTTATCCACACTGGGTACACAGACATCAGACTCCCATTCAGCCCAAGTATTGAGGTCCACGGTTGAAAAAAATGACTCAAAACTCCAGGCACTAGACTAAATTAGATCCTCTTTGGAATATCTCTGAAGTGCCACATTTTTACTCATGAAAAACCTGTGTATTACAAATTTTTTTTCTAAATTTATTGCTAAAGTCCCCAGAAAATCTGAATATTTCCTGAAGTTGAAATAACAAGTCCTATTTGATCTTGAACATAAAGAAGTACAGAGAGATTTTTAACTAGTTTAAATTCTGAACTGCAAAGGGGGCTAACCAAATTTAATCTTAGATTATACCTACAAGAAATGTCAAGTTGAAGAAGTATTTAAAAAGAAAAGTTCTAAGTCATGTATGTAATGAAAGTACTCCTATCATACCCACAGTGTGACAAGCTGCACGTTATCACAATTTGAAGCTGTAACTCTTGATGTGTTCCCAACTGGCCCAGTTAGGACATAAACTAGAGATATTATGGAATGCTGCCAACGACTGTCAATTTAGAAACACACTGCCAATGTGGTACCTAATTTCAAACATTACTTAGCACAAAATTTAAATTCCATTGCTCTCTGTTAAATCATCACTCTCAGAGCTGCTTTTTAGGATGGATTTCTTCAGCCACCTGAGATCCTGCACAATAACGAAGTCCAGGAGCACAGGCAGGCCTGTCAGGTGGCAGCCAATTCCACAACGCGGCTTTTTTTTTTTAAACCAGAGTCTCCGCTTTCTTCCATTTTCTCATAAAGTTGCACATATATACCATTCATAATGTTAAGAAAATAATAAGGCACTGAAAGCAACATGGGCAGAAGAAATCGCATGTGCCACAAACCAGGTGAAATAGTCACAGGGTCTTGACCCCCCACAAAGGGAATCAGGAAAAATGCTATAGGTTGATCAAGCCTTCACAGTTTAGAACTCAAAAGACATTTTAGTTTTTGTTTCACAGGCTGGCACTCAATCCACTGAGCCACACCAGCCAGGGCTTCAAAAGATGTTTTAAAGACAAGAGAAGCACTTAACAAAATTTCTGAAAACTCCCTCTCTTACCCTGATAAATATCCCCAATGATCTTCACAGTGGAGGACAGTGGAATCCACTTACTGAGGTTGCCAACACCTTCCAATGAAAGTACTTGCAACTTTCTTAGAAAATTACCTAGACATTGGCACTCAATTTGGTTTACCTGAATTCATTTGTTGCTTGCTATATAGCAGACATTGAGTTAGTTTCCAGAGCATTATGTAAGTGTCAAAAGGAAGTGCAGGGAAAAGTATAATGAAGGGAAATAAAATACAGAGAATTTCCATGTGCCGGGTATTGTGACTACTCTATTACTATAGCATTTGTATTAAGATGATTTTATAGCCTCATTTTGTAGATGAAAACACTGAAGTTCAGAAACAAAAAGACAACTTATCAGTAGAATGAAAGCTCTTCCAATGGAATCCAGGCCACCTGAGAACAGAGATATCTGTCTGTTTTGTTCCCTGAATACTCTCCAGCCTCTAATGCAGGGCCTGCCACTCAATAAATAGCCATTCAATGGGTGACTGTCAAATGAACAGTCAGACAGCTACTATTCACAGTCCAACAGCTAGTAAGTGAAAGAATCAGTATTTGAGACAAGTTTTAAGGAACTGCAAAGTCCATTCTTTTCATAATGTATCTCCCCGCCTGCCCCCAAGGCTGACTGGTTGGAAGTACACTGCTTCTGTGTAATGTGAGGGGTCAAAGTTGTAAGATGGCCTCAGGCAGCTGCACCCTACACAGACCCTACCTGTGTATGAACCTGAGGTTCTGGCCCCTTCAACTTACTCCACAGAACCTGATTCAAGGGTCTGGAATCCATGTGTCTTACAATACATAGAATAAATAATACGGCATTACATTGCCAATATTCCCAGCTAGTCAATTAACCCTAATGTCTCTGCTAACAAACAAATGCCATTACGTAAAGGGATATTTTTTTAAAAATCAAAGACACAGATAGAAGCAAGTTGATAGGCTAAGAATACATATTAGTCTTTTGCTGAAATTCAAGGAAGAATCGTAAGGAGGCCTGTGTCCCTAGTGAAAGGGGGAAAGATAATTAGGAGACTCGTGCAGGATTCTGCAGAACAGTGTAAAGCCTTTTGGCTTTTTCCGAGTGAAATGTGAAGTCATTAGAGAATTTTGTGCAGAGCTTTAAAAGACTACTCTGGCTGCTACTAAGGGGCATGGGTGGAACCGTTTTTAGAGGCCAAGGGTGGAAGCAAGGAGAAAAGTGGGTCAGCAGAGGGAGGGCTGCCACAGTAATCCAGGTGTGGCATGATGGTGGCGTGGATCAGGGCTGCGGCGGCTGAGCAGACGGCAAGTGGCTGCATCTGGATCTATCTGAAGGTAGAGCCAATATTAAATAAGCAAGTTAGCAGGACCCTCCAACTGCTCGGTATGAAGAATTAGAAAAAGATAAAACTCACAGATACACACTCTGTGGGGGCTGTTAAAGGTTAACAGAAAATCCTAAAAGCTATGTGAGGGTATAAATGAGAAATTTACTTAAGTTCAGTAATCTGCATCAGACTTCTCATTAACAACATGCATTCAAGAAGTTAAATGAGCAATAAGTTCCATGGAAAAGTATTTTTGAGCCAACATTTCTTTATTCATTTATACAGATACTGAGGTAGAAGTGAAAAATAAGGCAAATTTAAAGATACAAAGATTTCAAGTTTGCCTGAAACAGACTCTGAAATAATTATTTGAGAATATAATGTACCAAATGAATTAATAAATAAATGAAGAAGATTGAGTGGTAAGCAAAGAAAATATTAAGGCTTATAATTCAATCTAAATAATTATTCATGCCAGGTATGATAAAATATTGTAAAAATTTGTAAATAAAATAATCAAAAGTTGGAACTGGTAAGGAAGAAATATAAAAGCATACTAAGGCCTTGACTTATTTGTGAGATGATATAGATAGTGATTAACTCTACACTTCAATAAGAAAATTAAAAGTTTAGATATGTTCATTAAAAATGTAAAGGGATAACCCTGGCTGGTGTGGCTCAGTAGATCGAGTGCCAGGCTGCAAACCAAAAGGCTGTGGGTTTGATTCACAGTCAGGGCACATGCCTGGGTTGCAGGCCAGGTCCCCAGTTGGGGACATACAAGAGGCAATCGATTGATGTATCTCTCACACATTGATGTTTATCTCCCTCTCCTTCTCTTTCCTTCCCCCCTCTCTAAAAATAAATAAATAAAATCTTTTTAAAAATAAATAAAAATGTGAAGGTATTCCAATCAAAGTATTTAATGGAGCAAATAATTTTCCAATACTGAAATTTTTAAGTTTACTTTTTTATTGTTGTTCTATTACAGTTGTCCCAATTTTCCCCCAGTGCTCTCCCCTGCCCCTCCCACCCCCTCCTCCCACAGTCAATCCCTACCCTGTTATCCATGTCCATGGGTCATTTATGAAATTTTTTAAAATAAAATTTTCCTCTTTGAAAAAAATCACAACTCAACCAACATCACAGAGGAGGAAAAAGAAAAATGAAGCAAAGCAAAATAAACAAAAACCAAGTAAGCATGAACAAAAACCAAAGAAGCAATGTAAATTTAAAACAAAATAAAAAGACAGAGTCTAACCATAGCAGGTGTTACAATAAATGTGAACTAGGCAAATTTCCTATTAAAAGATAGAAGCCACCTGGCCAATGTAGCTCATTTGGTTGGAGCATTGTCCAATAACGAAAAGGTTGTGGGTTCGATTCCCAGTCAGGGTACGTCTGGGTTGTAGGTTCAGTCCCCTGCCCGAGCCCATACAATCCCCAGTCCAGGTGCATATGGGAGGCAACCAATCAATGTTTCACTCTCACATTGATGTTTCTCTCTCTCCCTTCCTCTCTCTCCAAAAGCAATGAAAAAATGTCCTCAGGTTGGGATTTAAAAAAAAATTTTTAAAGATAGAAGCACTTAGACTGAGTTAAAAATCTAATTATAGGCCTTTTATAAGAGGCAAACCAAAAAAAAAAACAGCACTGCTGAAAATAAAGCAGTGTCAAAATATAGAAAAAGAGAAAGCAAACATAAGTTAACATTAGATAAAAATAGACACAAAATTATTGGAAGCATTTACTGAAATACAGAAGGGTACTTTATTTTAACAAAAGGTTCACTTAAACAAAATGATATATGTGTCCCAAATCTAACAACTCCAAATCATACACAGCAAGAACTAGTAAACTACAAGGAATGTGGACATATCCTTAGACACTTTAAATTGGTCTAACACACCTCTCTCAGAAACCAAAAGAGAAAGAATAAGAAAGATATGGATGATCTGAGGAACTTAATTAAAAGCTTGATATAACAGAATCTGTCCTCACTGCCTGGCTTATTTCACTTAGCAGACAACTGTACTTGAATAACAATAAAATTTAAAAAAGAAAAACAACAAAAAAAGAATCTGTCCATATCAGAATTATTTTCCCCAATGTTTAAAACACTGGGCCACAAGAAAATGTCAACAGATTGCCAAGAGCAGATATAACACAGGTTACATTCTGATTATCCTCCCACAACCATAATAAAAGATACAGAACAATAATGAAAAATATTTGAAAAGTCCCACCAAAAACCTATGTACTTGTAGATTTTCAAAATACCTCTTGAGCTAAAGAGAAAATCAAAATGGAATTTATAAACTATTCAAAAATAAGGAACAATGATATTTCTAAATTTTGAAACCTATGCAATATATCTAGGCATAATGCAGGGGACATATAAGAGATTTAATTGTTTAGATCAGAAAATGATTTTGAAAGTAAACAAATAAAATAGGCAACTCAAAGAAGTAGAAAAAGTGATATAAAGCAAATCCAAAGCATGTAGAAGAAAACTTAAAAATACATAAAATTAATATCAACCAAGTAGACAAAAGAAAATATAAATTGTTTTATTTTTAAACACAGCTGAAAGAGATGACACAAATACATATTAAAAAATAAAAATGAACACAACTATTAAATTGAAGGAAAATAGAAATTTTATAAGAATATTTCATGTAAAACTCAGTATCAATTAATCTAAAAGTCTAAATAAAATATTGTATTTTGCCATGTATAATGCACACGTTTTGCTAAATTTTTGAGGGAAAAGTAAGGATGCACAATATATATGGGTAGGACTAATTCCATATCTACACAAATGTTTTTAATTCTTTTATTTATGCTTATGTGTTAAAAGTCCAACTCTAGAAAGTAGTAATGCTATCCATATGCAAAATAATACCCTGGAATATGATAATTGGTTGTGTCTATAAATATAAATAAATAAATAATTGAATTAAAAATTAAGGCAAAAGATTTTTTACTGAAAGTTTGGGTCAAATACGTGGGTGCAAATTATACATGGCAAAATATGGTAAATATTTTTATAAAAATTATAAATAAGAAATTTTGTGCAAGGATTTTAAATCTCAATAGATTAACAGTTCTCACACAGCTGAAAAGTAATGAAAGCAAACAAGAAGTAATAAGATCACAAATTTTTCAGAGATGTTCTACTAAACCTACAGGCAAACAAAAAACTGAAAATCAACCAAAGATGTAAAAAACTTCTCAACTCATTCTACCATAATCTATATACCAATACTAAAAAAGGCAAAGATAATAAAAACATAATTATGGCCAGCCTTGTGTGTAAAGGCAAAAAAATATTAAATAAAATACTGGAAAGTTAACATAGTGAAAGACACATCATAAACTAGTTGAGTTTATATCAGGAATGCAAGGATGGTTCAACACCATAAAGTCTTGAAACAAATACTACTTTAACAGATTAAAGGAGAAAAACAAAACTAAATTACTTCAACAAATGTGAAAAAGCACTGACTAAAATTTAATGCCCATTTTCTGATGGGAAAATAAACAAAGATACAAAACTAGATATAAAGTGACTTCCTCAGTTTGACAAAGGCATTGATTAAAAGGAATAATAACTAAAACAAATTTCACATGTACAGTTAAACATAAAAGAATTCCACTAGGACAAAAACATGACAAAAAAGCATGTCTGTATAACTAGCTAATTAGTTAAAACAAAAAAGCAAATATGAGTAATAGAAATGAGGACACAAAACCATCACTATTTACAAATTAAGACTGTAGAAAATCTAATTGAAAACTATCACAATGAAAGAATTCAGTAAGTGATGAGATAGTATAAAATCAACAGACAAAAGTCAATGTTTCCTATCAGCACACTAACAAATAATTAGAATAATCAATGGGGAAAAAATCTTATTTGAATGCCAAGGAGAGTCATAAAATAGCTTTGAATAGACCAAACAAGAAGTGCACAAGACCTATAAAAAGAAATAATTGAGTACAAACTGTCCCATGTAGTATTCTAAGCACTTTTCACATTGTATATCACTTCATCTTCATCACAACCCTGTGATATAATACTATTATTATTATTACCATTTTTAGATGAGAAAATTGAGGCCCTGTGAAGTTAACTACATTCTCCATAATAATACGGCTTATAAAACTATAAATTAAAGTCAGACAGTCTAACCACCAAAGCTTTGTTTTAATTACTATGATGTACTATGATGTCATAAAACTATTATTCAAGGAGACTGGAATAAGAATCAAAACATAAATATGTTATTTATCCCCAATTAATCTATAAATTCATTGAACTACCAATCAAAATCCCAAGAGCATTTTTATAATAAAACTTGAAAAGCTTATTTAAAAATTCATGTAGAAAAGACCATCTGCAGGAATAACAAGTAACATTTTTGAAAGCACAGTGAAGGAGTACTTATCCTACCAAATATCAAACCACGTTATAAAGGCTACAGCAATTAACACATTCTATTGGGGCAAGAATAGGAAAAAATATATGAAAAGGAATAGTTCATCTAGAAACAGATCTATGTATGATGGAATTTAGTTTATATTAGCAACACATCTCAAATAAGTCAGAAAGGCTGAACTATTTTTGAAATGCTGTATCCATTAAGAAAATAGTAATCTGTTCTTCACCATGTGCACAGACTTCGCACCACGTTCAAAGACAGAGGCTAGACAAATTAAGACTCTACAGAAATAAACTACAAACACTTTTAAAAGTGATAAGAAAATATATTTGGTTAAGAAAGGCCTATTGAAGTTTTGAAATGGAAAAGTAGGAAGCAATAAAGGAAAATATTAACAGATTTCTGTAAGACCAAGGAAAATATTAGCATTAAAAGTCAAGCAGGGAGAGAGAAATGGAGGTGTGTGGTTATAAAAGGCAACAGAAAGGATCCTTATGCTGATGTATTGGTTGATTTGCTTCAAACTTAGTGGACTGTGTCAATGCCAGGATCCTGGTTGTTCTATTGCATGACTGTTTTACAAAATGCACCAATGGGGAAGCTGGGTAAAGTGCACACAGGCTCTGTCTACGTTATTTCTTATAACTGCATGTGAATCTACAATTATCTCAATAAAATTTTCAATCAAAAGAAGTTCAACTAGAACAAAGTATTATGCTTATAGAACTTACATTCCAAGGGAAAGGACAGATAAAAAACAAACATACATGTAACTAAATACTACTATACCAGATTTTTTAAAGCTCAACTCTCAGATTAGAGAAAACATTTCCCTCACCCAAAGTAATAAGAGCTAGATAAATAAAAAGTTCCTAAAAATCAACAGTACAATAAAAGTTACATGGGAATATAAAAATACAGTCATACACCACTTAACAACAGGAATAGATTCTGAGAAATGCACCATTAGACAATTTCCTTATGTGAACATCACAGAGTGTACTCGCACACAAACCTAGATGGTATGGCCTACTACTTACTCACACTATGTAGTGCACTACTGCCATTTACGTGATTCATTGTGACTGAAATGTGGTCATGCAGTGCATGACTGCGTAAGTTAAAGATACAAACAAATTATGGAAGCGAAGTAAGTGTCCCAAAACCATGAACATATACTCAATATTGTCAATAATCAATAGAAAAACAATTAAAGTGCAAGAAAAATATTTAATCTGGCAAAATATTTTAAAATAGATTATATCAAATTCTGGTGAGAATAGGGGCATTGAGAAAACTCAGACCATTCATTGAGTATATAAATAGCTTAAGTGTTTTGCACAGTAATTTAACACTATTTATATTTAAAATTACTACCACTCAATCTAGCATTATTATTTCTGAGAATCAACAGTAAGGAAATACTTGTGGGGATGGGTTGAAGATGGTAGCTGACTAGGTGGAAGCTGAGTCTATTTGTTCTTGGCCCCAACTCAGATTTTGGCTGATCTTCTGACAATTAACCTGAACAATCAATGGAATCTTGGTCAATATGAAGTTTTGAAGCCAAGGAGTACAGAAGATGCTTCTTACCATCCGGTAAGGAGGTTTTATCAGTTGAAGGGGAAAAACTCTGTGTGTGGCACCTGCAGCAGCAGAGGGACCAGACAGAAATCGCAGCTTTGGAGCTCCCTCCCTCTAGAAGCAGAGGCCCCCGTCCTGCACAGGGATCTCCAACCCTTCAGGAGTGACCTGGGAGGATATATGGAGTCTGGAAGTCTCAGGCTACGCACACGCAGGGAGCAGCATATTCATAGCTGTGATGGCAACCTGAAGAGTTCCAGAAAGGGACTCAATCTTCTAAAATGAGCAGGTTGCCACACCTGGGACACTCAGAGGCACCTGTAGGCTGTAGAGAGCTGTGACCTTTAGAGACATTTTGCTTTGGGAGAGGTGATATGTGTGGAGGTCCAAAAAGAGACTCAGTGCTGCAGGGTGGGTACCGCATGGACTTTTAAAGAGGAGCTGAAGCATGGTGGGATAAGGACCCTGCACGCAGCAGCTCTGCCAGCAAAGAGACCAGAGTGAAAGCACAGTTACAGAGAGAAATGTAGCAGAATGGGAAAAGTGCTTCTCTTGGACCAGTTCTGAACCTCTTTCAGCTGCACCAAGACAAACTGGAGCTACGAGTTCTTTCCCACTGAAACCAGCTGAGCAGAGGCCTGAGAGACTGATGCAACACGGCGGGGAGGCTGTAACAGAGATCTTGTTAAGCAGGTGGGGAAAAAAAAACAGGTACCCCCAGTCTCAAATCTGTGAGAAGTGCCCCGCCCCTACCCCACCAGTGTGAGCTGATCAGCAGCTGTGGATGCAGCTGTGGAGAGAAACCTTGCAGAATGGGAAAAATTGCCTTTTAACCCATTCTAAACCTTTCTCAGCCTCACCAAGCCATACTAGATCTCCATGTCCCTTCCCACTGGGTCCAACTGGGCAGGGAGATGGGAATCTTGAGCAGGGAAGGGTTTGCTGGGCCCCGCCCACTTTGGCTGACAAGCAAGGTATAGGCTGTGCAGAACAGAGAGGTCTGGACTATGTCTCATGCAAAGGCAGTGGGTTGGGAGTTAGATGGGCAAGAGTTGATAGCTTGGAATTCTTTGCAGCAAGGCACTCACTCCTCCAACCCCAGAGAGTACAAACCTCTCCAAAGGGAAACACAACAGGGAAACTCTGCAGAACAGCCCTGCCAGGCTCAAGATGCCCCTGCTCAGTGCACTTCCACAGGGGAAAGTAAGAGAAACTCCAGAAGAGGCCTTTCCGAACTTTTCTCAGCCTGACAAGCCACACTGGTTCCCCTGGTCCTATTCCACTGAAACCAGTTGACAGAGAGAATAAATCAGCATAAGGTATATTCAGGGGCCCAACCAGCCTCAGCTCTTACACAGAGCTGTCATCAGCGCTAACCAGAAAAGAGCTGACCCTTTTGCATAGATTGGCCCCCCACATGAAATGGAGAGCTAATTCATCAGAACCTATACATTACTGGAAATAGTTTGGGACAGACCAAGACATGTAGACATGTGGCACATGGTGAGGGAACACACCCAACATCTTCTCTGAGTCTGAGCAGCACCTCCCAGTGGAGATCCAGGGGTCCCATCCTCCTGACTGCACCAGAAAACCTCTCAGAAACAGACGGGTCAGTGGCAAGGCTAGGACTAATGGCACAACTGCAGATGAAGGTGGTACCTGTGGTGCTTTCATTAGACATTAGATGACCCACCCCGGGGCTTCGTGCTGATATAAACCCAGCAATGCAGAGAAGCAAGGTCCATCCCAGACACAGCCAAGCCTGTAGGAGACAGCCAGACTGTGGATCACTTGTCACCTTGAACAGACTGCCCAGAGCTAAACAGGGACAGCATCCAGAAGGAGAAGCTAGCAGGCAACCACTAAACTCTACTAAGATGAATTCCATCTCATTCTTTTTTATTATTTGTGTTTTATCTATTGCATAGCTTTTAACATTCTTCCTTTCTCTTCAACTGTGTTCCTATTTTTTCACTACTTTTCTTCATTTCAAACCTCATATTTTACTCTTCTCTTTTCTTACTCAATTTTGCCTTCTTCCTTTCCTTACTTGTGTTTTAAATTTTATTCTTTCCCTTTCTTTGCCTTGTTTCTCTTCCTTACTCTTATTCTCTCCTCCAATTATACTCTCAAAATCATTTCTCTTCATTTTAGTCATCTCATATTCTTTTCTTTCTTATAATGTTCTTATTCTCTTTCCACTTTATTAATCTTTGCCTATCTGTCATTATTTTTGTTGTTGATTTTTTCAATTTTGTTCCTAGTTTTCACTATTTTTTTACTTTTACTTTTTAAAGTATATTTTATTGATATGCCATTAGAGTTGTTCCCATGATCTCCCCTCAACCCTCTCCACCTGATCCACCCTTCCCTCCAGTGATTCCCCCCCTTAGTTCATGCTCATGGGTTGTACATGTAAGATCTTTGGCTTCTTTGTTGCCTGTACTATTCTTAACTTCCCCCTATCTATCTTGTACCTACCCAGTTATGCTTTTAAACCCTATACTTTTTCCCCCATTCTCCCTTTTCCCCTCCTAGCTAATAACCTTCCAAATGATCTTCAGATCTATGATTCTGTTCCTGTTCTATTGTTTGCTTAGTTTGTTTTTGTTTTTGTTCAACTTTGGTTGTTGATAGTTGTGAGTGTGTCATTTTAATGTTCATATTTTTCATCATCTTCTTTTTTATAAATAAATCCCTTTACCATTTCATATAATAGTGACTTGGTGATGATGAAGCCCTTTAGCTTCACCTTATCTGGGAAGCACTTTATCTGTCCTTCAATTCTAAATGATAGCTTTGCTGGATTGAGTAATCTTGGTTTATTGCCAAGGTAAAGTCCCTGTCTTTTATCATTTTGTACAGTTTTTGCCATTCCCTTCTCACTTGCAAGTTTCTTTTGAGAAAACAGTTGATAATATTATGGGAACTCCTTTATAGTCAATTACAAAGCAGATAAATCTAATTTGTAGAACAAACAAAGAGAGTCAATTAAAATGCAGAGACAAAGCAACAATCAAAAGGAAAAAAGGAATCCTGAGAAAAAGACCTGAATGAAATTCAGGCAAGCATTTATCAGACATAGAATTCAAAGTAATGGTTATAAGAAAGCTCAAGAAACATAGCAAGAACTACAAAGAACTTCATGGGAGCTACAAAGAACTTAGTGGGAACTATAGCAGCATGAAAAAGGACATAGAAACTATGAATAAGAACCAGGAGGAAATGGAGAATGCAATATCTGAAATGAAGAATACACTACACTAGAAGGAATCAAAAGCAGGATAGCTAAAGCAGAGGACCAAATCATCAAGTTGGAAGACAAAATAGAATAAAATACCGAGTCAGAGCAACAAAATTAAAAAAAAAAAAAAAAAAAAAAAAAAAAAAAAAAAAAAAAAAAAAAAAAAAAAAAAAAAAAAAAAAAAAAAAAAAAAAAAAAAAAAAAAAAAAAAAAAAAAAAAAAAAAAAAAAAAAAAAAAAAAA
>PVKU01010613.1:0-35548 GCA_004027475.1 Anoura caudifer | reverse complement strand
AGCACAGAGGGTCCCAATTAAGAGGAACTTATTAGAGTGCCACTCTAAGACACATTATATTCAAAATGGCAAAATTTAAAGACAAAGAAAGTATCTTCAAGGCAGCAAGGGTGACACAGCTAGTATAATACAAAGGAGCTCTGATAAGGCCATTAGCTGATTTCTCAACAGAAATGCTACAAGCCAGAAGGGACTGGCGCAAAATATTCCAAGTAATGAAAAATAAGGACCTGGAACCAAGACTATTCTATCCAGCAAGGCTCTCATTGAAAATGGAAGGTGATGTAAAGAGCTTTTCAGACACAAAAATAAAAGACTAAAAGAGGACATCTCCACCAAGACAGCACTGCAAGAGATGTTAAAGGGACTGCTTTAAGAAGAAGAAATGGAGGTGGGGAGGGGAACACAGGTACAAAGGGGAAAATGGCAATGAATAATAACCTTAAATGTAATTGACCTAAATGCTACAATCAAAAGACATAGGCTAGCTGAATAGATAGAAAACACAACCTGCATATACGCTCTCTACCAGAGATCCACCACAGAACAAAAGATTCACACAGGCTGAAAATGAAGGATGGAAAAAATATTCCATGCAAATGTACATGGAAAAGAAGGTGGGATACTAATTTTTATATCACACAAAATAGACTTCAAAACATAGGTCATCACAAAATACAAAGAAGATCACTACATAATATTTATTTTAGAGAGGGGAAGGGGAAGAGAGAAGAAGAGAAACATCAATGTGTGGTTGCCTCTCTCGCACCCTCTAATGGGGACCTGGCCCACAACACAGGCATGTGCCCTGACTGGGAACTGAACTGGTGACCCTTTGGTTTGCAGGCTCACACTCAACCCACTGAGCCACACCAGCAATGGCTGAAGATCACTACACAATACTTAAGGGAGTAGTTCAGCAAAGGAGTTAACCCTTGCACCCAATACAGGAACACCTAAAGAAAACTCTGGAGGAATTTAAGAAAGAGAGTAACAGCAATGAAATCATGGTAGGGGATTTTAACACCTCACTGTCAACAATGGATACATCTTCCAAAGAAAAAAATCAACAAGGATATTGTGGCACTGAACTACACTTTAGATCAAATGAACTTATTGATATTTCACCCCAAAGAAGCAAAACATACATTCTTCACAAATGCACACAGATCATTTTCAAAGATAGGACACATGGTAGGGTGCAGAACAAGCCTTAACAAATTAAAGAAAACTGAAATCATATCAAGAATTTTCTCAGATTACAATGGCTTAAAACTAGAAACCAACCTAAAAAAAACCCTCAAAAATACTTAAATACATGAAGTTTGAATAACATGTTATTAAATAACAAATGGGTTAACAATGAGATCAAGGGAAAAATCAAAAAGTGTCTGGAAATCAATGAAAATGAACACACAACAACCCAAAACTTATGGGACACAGTGAAGGCAGTCCTGGGAGGGAATTTCATAGCAATACAGGCCTAACTAAAATGATAGAAAAATCTCAAATAAACAACCTATCCTACATCTACAAGAACCAGAGGAACAAGAACAAAAAAAGCTCAGAGCAAGTAGAAGGAAGGAAATAATCAAGATCAAAGCAGAATTAATGATATAGAGACTAAAAAAAAAGTCAAAGGATCAATAAACCCAGGAGCTGGTTCTTTGCAAAGATAAACAAAATCGATAAACTGTTAACCAAATTCATCAAGAAAAAAAGAGAAAAGACCTAAGTAAAATCAGAAATTAAAGAGGAGAAATTACAACTGATACCACAGAAGTACAAAGGATTGTAAGAAATTACTACAAACAATTAATTACATGCCTAGAAATTTGAAAATCTGGGTGAAATGGAAAAATTTCTAGAAAAATATAATCTTCCAAAACTGAATGAAAAAGAAGCAGAAAGCCTGAACAGACCAATAACAGCTAGTGAAATCAAAGCAGTAATAAAAAACTCCCCATACACAAAGCCCTACACTGGATGGTTTCACATGAGAATTTTACAAAACATTTAAGGAAGAGTTAACCCCTATCCTCTGAGACTATTCCAAAAACTTCAAGAAGAGGGAAGACTGCCACATTCTTTTTATGAGGCCAGCATCATCCTAATCCCAAAACCAGAGAAAGACACAACAAAAAGAAAACTTCAGGCCAATATTGCTGATGAACATAGACACTGAAATACTCAAAAAAAATATTAGCAAACAACATCCAGAAATACATTAAAAAGATAATACACCATGATCAAGTAGGATTCATCCCAGGGATGCAAGGATGGTACAATATTCACAAATCAATAAATGTAATACATCACATAAACAAAAGGAAAAACAAAAAAGTCACATGATCGTATCAGTGGATGTGGAAAAAGCATTTGATAAGGAATAGCACACATTTATGATGAAAACACACAGCAAAGTGGGAGTAGACAGAGCATACCTCAACAAAATAAGCCAACATCATACTCAACAGACAAAAACTAAAAGCTTTCCCACTAAGATCAGGAACAAGACAAGGTTGTCCACTTTCACCACTTCTATTCAACATAGTATTGGAAGTCCTAGCCACATCAATCAGACAAGAAAA
Organism: Anoura caudifer; assembly: GCA_004027475.1. Taxonomy (NCBI): domain Eukaryota; kingdom Metazoa; phylum Chordata; class Mammalia; order Chiroptera; family Phyllostomidae; genus Anoura; species Anoura caudifer. The sequence continues at coordinate 32,957 of PVKU01010613.1, read as the reverse complement.
ACAAATAAAAAGCATCCAAATTGGAAAGGAGAAACTAAAATTGTCATTGTTTGAAGATGACATGATAGTATACATAGAAAATCCTGTAGAGATTCCACCAAAAAACTACTCAACCAAATAAATATATTTGGCAAAACAGAGGACTACAAAGTCATTATTGAGAAATTGAAGACATTTTGGTACACCAACAATGAAATATCAGAAACAGAAATCAGGGAGGGGGATCCCATTTGACACAGCAACAAGAAAAATAAAGTACCTAGGAATAAATCCAACCAAGAAAATAAAACCTGTACCCAGAAAACTACACAACGCTGAAGCAAGAAATTAAGGAAAACACAAATAAATGGAAGCCAATACTATGTTCATGGATTGAAAGAATTAACATCAGCAACATATCCATACTACCCAAAGCAATTTATAGATTCATTGCAGCCCCTTTTAAAATGCCAGTGACATATTTCACAGATATGGAACAAACATTTCAAATATTTATATGGAAAAATAAGTGACCTTGAATAGCCTCAGCAATTTTGAGACAGAACAATAAAGCAGAAGGAACACAATACCTGATATCAAACTATATTACAAGGATTCAAGGACATATTACAAGGATTAGAAGTCATCAAAACAGTATGGTACAGGCATAAGAACATATACATCAACCAATGGAACAGAATAGAGAGCCCAGAAATAAACCCATGTTTCTGTGGTCAATTAACATTCAATGAAGGGAGCAGAAGCATAAAATGAAGTAAAAATAACCTCTTCAACAAATGGTGTTGGGAGATCTGAACAGCTACATGCAAAAAAATGAAACTCGACCACCAACTTACACCATACACAAAAATAAATTCAAGGTGGATAAAAGACATAAATATAAGTTGCAACACCATAAAAGTCCTGAAGGAAAACATAAGCAGGAAAATCTCAGATATTCCATGCAGCAATATTTTCACCAATATATCCCCTAGAGCAATGGACATAAAGGAAAGAATAAACAAATGGGACCTCATCAAAATAAAAAGCTTTTCTACACGGCTAATGAAAATAGCATTAAAATGAAGAGAACCAACTATATGAGAAAATATATTTGCCAATGATACTTCAGACAAAGGTTTGATCTCCAAAATATATACAGAACTCACATGACTCCACTCTAGGAAGACAAAAAACCCAATTAAAGAACGGGCAAAGGATCTGAACAGACACTTCTCCAAGGAGGACATACAGAGGGCCCAGAGACATATGAAAGAATACTCAGCATCACTAGCCATGAGAAAGGTGCAAATTAAAACCACAATGACATACCACTTCACACAGGTCAGAATGGCCATCATAAACAAATCAATAAACAACAAGTGCTGGTGAAGTTGTGAAGAAATGGGAACCCTAGTGCACTGTTGATGGGACTGCAGACTGGTGCAGCCACTGTGAAAAACAGTATGGAATTTCCTCAAAAATCTAAAAATGGAACTGCCTTTTGACCTGGCAATTCCATTGCTGGGATTATACCCTACAAATCCTGAAACACCAATTCAAAAGAACCTATGTACCTCAATGTTCATAGCAGCACAATTTACAATAGTCAAGTACTGGAAGCAACCCAAGCACCCATTAGTAAATGAGTGAATCAAAAAACAATATTACATTTACACAATGAAATATCATGCAATAGAAAGAAAGAAAGAAGGAGCTCCTAGCATTTGCGACAGCATTAGATGGAACTGGAGAGCATTATTCTAAGTGAAATAAGTCAGGCGGTGAAAGACAAATACCATATGATCTCTCACCTGTAAATGGAACCTAATCAACAAAACAAACAAGCAAGCAAAATATAACCAGAGACATTGAAACAAGAACAAACTGACTTTAACCAGAGGGAACAGAGAAAAGGAATAATGAGGGAAAATAGGCAAAGGGTCATCAATGAACATTTATAAATGACCCATGGACTAAGCCAAAGGGTCTAGGTTCAAGGGTGGGAGGCCAGGATGGGTGAGATGGGGGAGCATGGTGTTGGGAAAACTAAAACTACTGTACCTGAGCAACAATAAAAAAAAAAAAAACCCTCCTTTAGCATTTTCTTGTCTGGGAAGCTCCTTATTTCTCCTTCAGTTTTAAATTATAGTCTTGCCAAGTAAATCTGCCTTGGTTATAACTCTTGGCTTTGCATCACCTTAAATATTTCATGTGACTCCCTTCTGGCCTGAAATGTTTCTTTTGAGAAATCAGATGACAGTCTAATTGGTGCTCTCTTGTATGTAACTACTTGCTTTTTTCTGCATCTTTTAGGATTCTCTCCTTATCTTTAAGCTTTATCATTTTAATGATGATGTACCTCTCTGGGCCCAACTTGTCTGGGACTCTCTGGGCTTCCTGGACTTGTGTGTCTTTTTCCCTAACCAGATTACAGAAGTTTTTGGTCATGATTTCTTCATATAGTTTCTTGATTCCTTGCATGTTCTGTTCTCCTTCTGGTATTCCCATGATGCGGATATTCATGTTGTCTAAAATATGTCTTAAGTCCTCCTCATTTTTTAAAATTCTTTTCTTTTTGCTGCTCTACATGGGTATTATTTTCTACTTTGTCTTCCAGAACACTGATTCAAACCTCTGCTTCATCTAACCTACAGTTTATTACTTCCAGTGTATTATTTATTTCAGATAATGCATTCTTTATCTCTGACTCATCTTTTTTTATGGTTTCTCTGTCTTTTTTCATGCTGTTGAGCATCCTTATCATCACCACTCTAAACTCTCTGATAAATTGCTTGCCTCTATTTCATCTAGATCTTCTTCTGGAGAGTTGTCTTATTCTTTTATTTGGGGTCTGTTTCCTTATCTTCCTATTTTGGCTCCTTCATTGTATAGTCCACCTTAGTTGTTAAACCAATCAGTGATATAGCCTTAAGCTCTGATCTGCAGCCCAGCTTAGGCACCACAGGGTGGGGCAGAGTAATTCCTGTGGGTGGGGCTATTGCTTCTCCTCAGGCTGATGCCACTTAGAGAGGAGAGCTCTGCCTGAAAAAGATGGCTTCTGCATTATGGGGGATGACTCAGCACAGGGATTCTCACAGCTGTTCCTTCACTTCTCTCCCCAGAGCTACCAGCCCCAAACTCTCCTCAAGCATCATGAGTCCACTCTGCCCTCCCTTTGCCAGAGCCCAGAGTAAGTGGTTGCAAATGAAAATTTGTGCTTTGGCCCTTTAAGAGGCTCTCTGCATCTCCAGCTGTCTCTCCTGGGCAGACAGAAATCCTGCTGCTTTTCATAGCTGGATGTTACCTGGGTTCCTTTTCAGCTCTGGGCTAGGGGGCCCAGTTTGGAGTTTAGATCCCACACTTCTCAGGGTGAACCCCCAGCAGCTGAAATATCCCTTTGGAACTTCAGCTGCCACCTGTGGGAGCCCAGCCAACCCTCTTGCACCTCATTCACACTTGCTACCAGTCTTGTGGAGAAGTGTTTTCTTCTGCCTGTTTTTAGTTATAAGGCTTCTGTCCAGCTAGTGTTCAGTTGGTTATTGAGGATAATATCTCTACAATTTATTTGTAATTTAGGATTGGGCCTGGGAGGAGTTAGCTTCCACTTACTCCTTTGCCATCTTGGACCTCAAATGTATGACAACTTTAGCCACAAAATCAATATTAATAGTAATGCATTATAACCCTTAACATAAAAAAAATCTATTGGTCTAAATAAAGACAGAAGAGGGACAGGATGAATAATAATGCAACTGTGGTAAAATATCAACATTTGGGAAATCTAAAAGGTACACTGAAATTCTTTGTATTATCTTTAAACTCTTTTGTAAAATCTAAATTATTTTAAAAGAAAAAGTTAAGAAAAAATATGTTAAACCTAATATAAACTGACCAACAATGTAAAATCTACATGATACATTTAAAAACTCATGTTACAGAATGATTTCTATGGTAGGAAAAGAGACTGAGGAAAGTCAGGTGAAGAATGAGAAAGCACTATTTTTGCATTTATGCAGATTTGAATAGTTTTCAATAAATTAACATTTGTATACTACTTAGCCCCATCCTTCATACTCATTCTACCCTCCACCCAAAGATTAATGCCCTTGGAACACCTGCTGGAACAATGAGGAGGAGTGAGATGCAGGAAAGAGTAAAGAAAGTTCACGTATGGATCCAGGATTCAGTGGCAAATCCTTGCATGAAATTTCAAAATCTAAATTACAAGTCCATACTGGTATACACATAAAGAATTCTATGTCCTACAAATTCAATTAAAAACATCTAAATTATAAACATTGTAATTCCATACCTGGCATGTACATAAACTCTCTGGGTAAGGAATGCTGAAACCTTACACCTTGTAGATTTTGCAGATGCCAATTTATGTTAAGCACATTCAAGGTAATGATGAGCACTGACTCATTTAAAAACCCTCCACCAACTTATCTCCCATTTGCTCAGTCCTACTGCACTCTGTCAATGTAGGACCTTTGAAAATGACTCTAAATTTAAATAATTAGTGTGACTGCAATTGAAGGTTACTAACAACTGCTAGTAAGAAGAGAGAATGAATTAACTTGATTTTATTTTACACAAATGCATGGACTACTTCAAAGGGCGGAATAATACAACTTGGTAAAGAAAATAACTTACAAATAATTAAGATGTGGGACTTCATTCGTAGTTCCAAAAGTTACTGCAACATTCATTAACAAACAAACATTATCTAAGTCCACCACTAAAGAAAACATCTTGTGTTCTATTACAAGTTCAACTTTCATTTTCGTTAATATCCAGTTTTCTCAGCCTTTTCTCCCACTTCTTCAATCCAAACTCTTGATTTTCTTTTGATTTCTTACAAAGGTATTTTCATGCCATCTTCTTCCCTTCCAAGGAACTTAGCCTTAATTTCACATGACATAAAATTTGACATGATTCTTTCCCTACATATGCAACCCAGTTTCTGCCTATCACCCTGGAACCTATGTATGATTCCCTGGCACCTGTCACATACCACATTCACAGATTCAAATTCTGATTTAAAATATCACACTAAATACAAACTTCTGCCTCATCTGCATCCTGAAGTTCTGAGGTATCTGTTACCTATTTACACATTTCATTAAATTTAAGTGAAAACAGATTGTCTTTGGACTGATACTGCAAAATCCCATGCCACCACTGCCTGTGTGCTTGAACACCACTCCTGATGAAATTTTCATGAGGTTTTGTCATTTTGAAACAAGGCTCTGCCAATGATCTGATTACTATGTTTAGAGCCTCAGTCCAAAGCAGAATGAAAGGGGTTTTTGATTACTAAGTTTGAAACTGATGCCAAATATTCACAAGAACTATTGAAAAGTTCAAACTTTGACTCACGAGTTCCCATCCTGGGAATCTGTCTCAAAAAAATAATTCAAAAGAATAAAAAAGTCCATCCACATGTATATGTTTATTACAACATTATCCTAAATAATGTTAAACATTAGGACAAATGCTAGCATCCAGAAATACAAGAACAGTTACATAAATTATCATGAATCAATTCAATGGATTATTAAAAATCCACTTGTCAAGAAATCATTATGAAATCAGGCTTATCAAGACTATACAGCAGATGACAATATACTGTGTACAGAACCCCAAAGTTTCCACCAAAAACCACTAAAATAGATTTAAAAATTCACTAAAGTAACAGGATACAGAATAAATATCCAGAAATTAGCAGCATTTTTATACATTAATAATGAACTATCAGAAAAGAAAACTAAGAAAACAATCCCATTTACAATTGCACCAAAAACAATAAGATTCCTAGGGATAAATTTAACCAAAAGGGTAAAAGACCTGTACTCAGAAAATTAAAAGACACTAAAGAATGAAAGTGAAGAAAATACAAATAAATGATGTATATACAATGTTCCATGGATAGGAAAAATCAGCATTGTTAAAATGTGCAATCTATAGATTCAGCACAAATCCTATCAGAATACCAATGGTGTATTTCACCGAACTAGCATGAATAATCCAAAAATTTATATGGAATCACAAAAGTCCTCGGATGGACACAGCAATCTTGAGGAAAAAAGACTAAGTTGGAAGAACCACACTACCTGGTATCAAACTATACTACAAGGCCATTGTAATCCAAACACCATGGTAATGGCATAAAAACAGACATACAGATCAATGGACTCAAATAGAGAGCCCAGAAATAAACCCATGCCTTTATGGTCAATCAATACTCAACAAAGGGGGCAAGGTCATAACAAGAGTTAAAGGAAGTCTATTCAATAAATTGTGTTGGAAAATTTTGACAGATATATGCAAAAAATGAAATGACCACCATCTTACAGAATTCACATAAATAAACTAAAAATGGATCTAAGATTTAAATGTAAGGCTTGATACCATAAAATTCCTAGAAGAAAACATAGACAGCGATATCTCAGACAACTCTCTTAGTAATATTTTTATGCTATATCTCCTCAGGCAAGAGAAATTAAAGAAAAATTACAAGTAGGATTACATCAAACTAAAAAGCTTTTTGCACAGCAAAGGAAACCATCAAGAAAGTGAAAAGCAAACCACTGAACGGGAGAACATATTTGCTAATGCTACATCTGATAAAAGGTTAATATACAAAATTTTTAAAGAACTCATACATCTCAATACCAAAAAAAAAAATACAATCCAAGGGAAAAAAATGGGTAAAGAGACATGCAGGTGGCCAATGGACAGATGAAAAGGTGCTCAATGTCACTAATCATCAGAGAAATGAAAATTAAAGCCACAATGAGATACCTATCACATCACACCTGTCAGAATGACTTTCATCAATAAATCAACAAACAAGTGTTGGTGAGGATATGGAGAAAAGGGAACCCTCGTGCCCTACTGATAGGAATGCAGACTGGTACAGCCATTATGGAAAACAGTGTAAAAGGTTCCTCGAAAAATTAAAAATGGAATTGCCTTATAAGCCAGCAATTCCACTTCTGTATTATATCCTAAAAAACGCAAGCCCTGACTGGCATGGCTCAGTGAGTTTGTCATTGTCCTTGGAAGGGAAGGGTTCTGGTTAGATTCTCAGTCAGGGCACATGTCTGGGTTTTGGGCCAGGTCTTTGGTTGGGGGCACGCAAGAGGCAGCCAACTGATGTTTCTCTCACACACCAATGTTTCTCTCCCTCTCTTTATCCTTCCCTTCTCCTCTCCCTAAAAATAAAAAAAAAATAAATCTTTTTTTAAATAAAAAGAAACTCAAAACACTAATTCAAAAGAATATAGGCATCCCTATGTTCACTGCAGTGTTATTTTCAGCTAAGCTATGGAAGCAACCCAAGTGCCAATCAACAGATGAGTGGATAATGCTCAGTATCACTAGCCTCAGAGAGATACAAATTAAAACCACAGTGAGATACCACTTCACACTGGTCAGAATGACCATCATTAACAAATTAACCAACAATAAGTGCTGGTGAGGTTGTAAAGAAAAGGGAGCCCTAGTACACTGTTGGTGGGAATGCAGACTGGTACAGCCACTGTGGAAAACAATATGGAATTTCCTCAGAAAACTAAGGATGGAACTGCCTTTTGACCCAGCAATCCCACTGCTAGGATTATATCCTAAGAACCCTGAAACACCAATCCAAAAGAACCTATGCACCCAATGTTCATAGCAGCATTATTTACAATAGCCAAGTGCTAGAAACAGCCTAAGTGCCCATCACTAAATGAATGGATCAAAAACTTTGATACATTTACACAATGGAATACTACGTAGCAGAATGAAAGAAGGAGCTCCTACCCTTTGCAACAGCATGGATGAAACTGGAGAGCATTATGCTAAGTGAAATAAGCCAGGCGATGAAAGACAAATACCATATGATCTCACCTATAAGTGGAACTTAATCATCAAAACAAATGAGCAAAACAGAACCAGAGACATGGAAATAAAGAACAAACTGACAGCAACCAGAGGGGAGGTAGAAGGGGGATAATGTGGGAAAGTAAGGGATATGGAAAGTCAAGGAACATATATAGAGGATCCATGGGCAGGACAATGGTGTGAGGATTGAATGTGGGAGCAGAGAGTGGCATGGGCAGGGAAGAGCAATGGGGAAAAATGTGGGACACCTGTAACTGAACAATAAAAAAATTGTTTGAATAGTGGTATATATGCAATGAAATACTCATTACTTGACCATAAAAATGAATGAAATTTTACCATTTGGGACAGCATGGATGGATCTAAAGAGTATTAAACTAAGCGAAATAGGTCAGTCAGAAAAAGATAAATACCATATGCTTTCACTTATATGTTCACTCTAAAGAACAATATAAATGAACAAACAAAACAGAAACAGACTCATAGATACATAGAACAGACTGATGGTTGCCAGAGGGAAGGGAAGTTGGGAGACTGGGTGAAAAAGGTGAAGGGACTGAGAAGTACAGACTGGTAGTTGTAAATTAGTTATGGGGATGTAAAGTACAGCAAGGGAAATATAGTCAGTAATACAGTAATAACTTGTGTATGTATCAGTTGGATACTGGAAATATCGGGGGAAAGCTTTGTAAAGTAATGACTGTCTAACCACTATGCTATTTACCTAAACTAATACAAAATAACATTGCATGTAAACTGTAATTGAAAAAAAAATTAATTTAAAAATAAATGAAAAAAATTAAAAATGGGAAAGATTATGTAATAACTGAAAATAAAGTTTAGAAGCAAATCATAAATAAAAAAGGAAAAATGAGAATTTACACTTAAACACTAGAATGGAGTAATACAAATTAATAATACATGTAAATTATTTCCTAAAAAATTTTTAAAGTATTGTTTCATTTTACAATATACAAAATTGAAGAAAATAAATATTACCAGAAAACCTCTTCTCTGAGACCAAATAAAAGCCTGAGAGCTTGTAATTTCCTATTCCTATGTAGAAAATTGAATTCTTTTCAGAACCAGCAGGACTACACTCTCTAAGACCAAAGGTGAAAATAACACAGTTCCCATGTTTGAAACTTGTTTTGGACAGATGTAGAAGCATTCACAGTGGGCTGAAGGGGACACAATGACTATAAGAAAGAAGAAACGGTAAAGGAGTCATTGTTACATTATAAACCTCTTGTTCTAGAAACCAAGATAATATAAACTGCACTTGATTGGGAGTTCAAATATCAAAGGTCGTAAATGCAAGAAGTGTCAGATAAAGATCTATCTTGGTCCAGAAGTATTCTTTTAGCCCTAAGAGTTCATTTTTCTCTGGTCTGTTAGTGAAGAGGAATGAGGTGTTAATGTCAGAACCCACTGGCTTTTTAGAGGAGAAAATGCAGGTGGCATTACTACCCTCCCCCCGAAGGTGGAAGTACCACCCCTCTTGGCACCGCCACGTACTCCTATGAGAAGCCATGGAATACATATTATCTTTAACACAGAAACTGTGGCCTCTTTACACTAATCCTTGTCATAGACCTCATCCTTGTCTTTAAAAGACTTTGCGATTAAACTATGAAAAATTTTGTTGAAAAATCAAACAAAAAGAAATCCAGTGTAGTCATATGTACACTTCCTAGGTCCTATCCATTTTCTTTATTTTATAATTAACTGCCTAAATGACTAAAAAAGCTTCTGGCTTCGTTAAACAATCTGGAAACACTAAGAACTTTTTCCCAAAGAATGAGCTTTCAAATTAATCCTCTAATAACGTATTGTTTCCTAATGGTAGTGTTGAAAGGCCAAGGCACTCTGACAGATAGCCATTTGAAAATTTATGCTCCAGGCTTTCAAACAGCATGAGGTACTGGTTTTAGAACCAGCTCTTAAGCAGAAGGACAGGGCCCGCAGGAAAGGGGGAGACAGGAACGGACGAGCCGGTAACAACTCTGGGCCTCCCTTCTGGCACATCAGTGCTGGCAAAGGGGTTCCCAGCATGTGTCTGACAGTAACGAGGCTGGATATTTATTCCAAAAGAAAACAACCGCCACTTCTTTGTAAATTAAGAATTCCACGTGTCGGAATAAAATAAGAAAAAATATCAATCAGAAAAAAAGTAGAAAAGATCATCTAAAAAAGTGTTACCATACATTAAATTTTCTAACTGTGGAAGAGACCTTTTAAATTTTACCTCAACAGCAAAAAATAAACATTCTTTACCAAGTTAATGTGGTTATGTGGGTGTGAGTATCTTTGTCCAAACCTGCACTCTCCAGTACAACAGACTGGCCGCCTGTGGCTATTGGGCTCTGTTTTAAACTGTATGTGCCGTGTGTGTGTAGCACACTCTGGGTTTCAAAGACTTGGTGTTAACAAGAGTGTAAAATATCTCTTCATATTTTTATATCCAAATTGAAATTATAATATTTCATATATACCAGACTAAATTAAAACATTGTTAAAAGTCATTTCACCTCTTTCTTTGTATGTTTATTAGGGTGGCTACTAGAAAGCTTAAGAGTACATATGTGGCTTGCACCTGCGGCTCTCATTATGTTTCTATTGGACAATACTGGTATGTGAAATGTCTCAGACTGGATAAAATTCCTTTAAATTCCCTCTAGCTCTAAATTCTAACACTAGGAAACTGCATGCTCAAGCTAACAAGTTTTAAACACAAAGTTATTTTAGAGAAGCCTAGGTGTAGCCCCTAGTTCATTACTTCTCCACACTTTTGCACCCACACCGCCCACCAGTGACTTCTCATTCCATTTTTATGGATTACTAATAGCCAAGAAAAATGAATTTCAATTTATTTATGTACAAACTGTAAGTATGCAGTTCACAGGGGCATTGTGAATTGCCATTTGGTAGTATTCCTTTTTGCTTCACTCCATACTGATGCATTTTTAATGCTCTGTATGAATAATGCTCTGTGGGGTGGGTTTTTTTTTAGTTTTAATATTCATAAAACAGGAGGCTTGGAATTAGAGATTATTATTAGAGATCTTATATTCCAGGGGTTTGCAAACATGCTGGCCCCTCTGAATCACCTGGGAAACATACAGAAAATATTCATTTCTATATTCATTTCTTGATATCTACAGAATCTGATTCAGTAGGCCTGGGATGAAATAGAATCCTGTACTTCTTAAGAAGCTGCCGAGGTCACTCAGAATCTCAGTCAGGTTTCGGAACCAGTGCTGCAGCCTAACTTACTTCATCTGTAACTAGTGTGAATTGAACTGTGCTTGTACAGTACTGAGGTCCAGTAGCCTCGGACTGGGAACCAGGACACAGGGCTGCTGATGACAGCTCGGTGCCATTCTGAGAGACATCTTGTCACACACATTACTTACCCCTCAAGAGCTCCGGTGATCAGTATATCTTCCTTGTCAGTTTTAATATCCAACTCTGGCTCTCCATTAAGCAAAAGCTTCAGGTTATAAATAACCAGGAAAGTACCTAGTAGAAAACAGATGCTTGACTTGTCAATATTTTAACTATACTAAATATTAGTCGTGGTGATATTATCTCATCTATTGATTTAAGCTTGCTCTGGGCCAAATTTCCCTTTGTACTTCAGTAAATATGTTTGGATAACTTCCAAGATATATGTCTTATAGCAAATTCCACCCCCTGCTGAAGAGTGTCAAGCTTCTACCGTACAGTACTTCTTTTCACTACTCATTTTATTATGTCCTTCAATGAGGATTTTAAGCTTGAGCACTTTTCATAATTTGCATTATAAAAATTGTTGGGAGACTTATCCAAATTTGTATTACAGGTAAAACTCTCATTGGTGGAATTACAATCAATGAACATGAAAACAAATACGAGTTTTAAAAATTTGTACAAATATGAAGTATTGTTTTAGACCCTATTACAGGTGTGGCAAATTTTTTCAGTAAAGGGCCACATAATAGATACTCCACACTCTACAGGCCATATGGTCTCTGTCACAACTACTCACAACTCTACCACTGCAGCATGAAAGCTTCCAATGAGAATACACAAATGTATGAGCTGGCCATATTCCAATAAAACTGTATCTACAAGAAGAGGTATGAAGCCAGATTAGACCTGTGGCCACAGTGTGCTGACCTTCCCTTGAAGCACAGTTAACGAAAAAGTCCAAATTCTTTACAGAGCTGCTTATAATATGAAGACAAACAGGACTGTCAGAGAAATTAAAAGAACCACCAATTACCCTTTTTTGGTGGTACTTAAATACCAGGTCAAACTGCACAGTGGCTAAGAACTGGACTTGGGAGCCCGAAGGCCTGTGTCTAAATCCTGGATCAAACATTTACCAGTGCAATGATCTCAGATAAGCTTCCTAACCTCGCTGAATGCAACTCTTCTAACCTATACAGTAGAGTTTATAAAATATCTAAAACATACAGTTGTTTTGAGGATTAAATGAGTTAATTTTTATAAACCTTTTAGAAAAGTATTCAAGAAATAGTATGCCCTCCATTAGCATTTGTAAGAGTATTTCACAATTAGAAATCAACTAAGAGATTACATTAACAGCCCTCAAAGTATAGCATGCACATGCTAAAGAAAGGAATAGTTTAACTGCCAATATTTTCCTTTGTAAGAAGGAAGAAAGGATGACACAAAACATCACTATTAGAGGTTAGAAAAGAAACTTCAAAAGTAACATAGGTTAAGTGAGAAACAAATCTCTCACAGTTTCTCTATAAATGTTACATAAATCAAGGAGTTGAAAAAGCAGAATGCACAGAGTTTCCTCCAGAGTAGGCTTCTTTTGGCTTCTAGATATAGAAAGTGTTGGAAGTCTAGGGAAATATTGGTGTTGGAAAATATTACCAGACATAGTACATTCTTCATGTTGAGTAGAAAGTTGGTGGAGGTTGAAAGAATGCAAAAAAGATTTTTTAGTTTGGAAAGGAGTATTTGCAAGGTTTTCGCTAACTGCCACAGAGGCTTGGATTCAAGCTGCCAACTCTTACAAACCTGGGATCATGTAAACTCAGATGCTGCAATAAGCACCTCCTCCCTTTGGTATCAGGTGCGGGGCTGTGGAGCCCCTGTGGCCACAGCTTGTATCATCCTCTCCTCATCCATCCTCACCAAGTTCATGCAAGAACAGACATTTCTCCCATTGTAAGGGACTTAGAGTTATATATGTTTGAATTCTCTTAATACAGAATTTATATGGATAAAATAAATGACTGCCCCACGGTGAGACTCCACATGATATTATAAAGAGAAAAAATATGAACACATACATACAGCTCCTTTCATAAGACACTGAAAACACTTCCAACAAAACTTCAGTTTTGATGATCTTACCACATTTGCCATAGATGACATCAAATTGCCGCATTAATTCAGCTTCAGTTTTAAATGGAGAGTACTTATAAATTATAGACAATTCTGTTGAGAATTTCTGAGGATCATCTGTGACTGGTTTTCTGGTTCTTGTTAACCATGAGGGTATTGGAACCACAACCTATTTTAAAAATAAATATTAATTTACTATAAAATGTACAAATAAAAAACCTCATCCTTTTGTCTGATCAAAATTCAGTCCACTCTTCCGCCAAATTACGAAACCAAACACAAAATTAGAAGTTTACTTTCCTCCTGTATCCTGGTTTTATAAAGAAGAGACACATAACAAATACGTATATGAATTAACTCTGGAGGCGGGCAAAGGGGAAGGAGAGAAGAGTATCCATACCCCCATCTGGCAATAGCTCCACCCACCTCCACAGGGACCGGATGTTCATTCTCTGGAAAGACTAAACAAAGCATTTCCAAATTAGATGGCATGCCAAGTATAGTTGTCAGGGGATGTTACTGAGATGGGAAGGATTAATTGAGATCATGCATATTAGATACAGGGAATCCCAGATCTCTTCTCCCCTTTGGCTCTAAGGAAGCTGTCACCTAAGCCTTCAGGCAGAAGGCTGCAGGTGTCTTCTCTGAGAAATCTAACCAGTTTGGGAGGAAAGACATAAAAAAATATTACATTGAGGGTTTCCCAATAAAACAACCCAGCTAGATCTTATTATCGTGCCACTTATAGCTGCCAAGCCCCACCTACACCACAGTGCTCCCAATAGGCACTTTATCGGACTAATCTTCTCAAATGTCACTCCATTCAACATTGTGTCATTACAATGCCAATGAGAAAAAAATTCTCTGCCTGGGTCACAGCCTGTGTGGAGTTTTTACATTCTTCCCATGTCTATGTGGGTTTTCTCCAGATAGTCCCGTTTTCTCCCACATCCCAAAGATGTGCATGTGAGGTGAAATGGTGTATCTGAACTGTCCCAGTTGGAGCGAGCGTGGGTGTCTGTGAGTGGCTCTGTGATGGAAGGCCACCCTGTCCCAGGTGGGGTCCCACAGAGTGCCCTGAGCTACTGGGAGAGGCCACCCATGACCCTGTACTGGAATAAATGGGTTGGAAAATAATTATCTTGTTTCTATTAATCTTTCTTAAATGTATTAGTGTAGCTTGCATTTATTTCAATGTTTAATATTGGAAGTGTTTTGGGTCTTTGTAAGTTTGGTTGATGTTTTGTAACCAGAAATATGCCAAGGAACTTAACTGTTATTTATATCGATTAGCCTATGGGAAAATTGGTTTCATTATATACACTAGTTCCTTAAAGTCACAGTTTCCAAGAACCTATTCAGGAAGTTCTGTGAGGACACACTGTATTCAGGATGAATAACCACCTAAGAAGAGTCTATAATATGATAAATAGAGACCAAATAAACAAGCATAAACAAAGCAACTCAGTGGAAAGAGAAACCATAGGAAGAACACGAAATTATCAGAAGAAAAATAATCAATCATTGTTATACCTTCAAAGCTCTAAGAGGAAGAACTGTATCCATGAAAAAAGAAATAGGTATCTTTTAAAAGGAAACACTGAGAGAAAAGATTTCTTGGAAATGAAGGATATAACTATAGGGAAATTTTTTCTAGGAAAGGGTTAAAATAGAAATGTTAAAAAATCTCCCAGAAAACAAAACAAAAATGCAATGGAAAAATATAGGAGAGGAAAGATAAGAAAATTAAAGAACTGGTCTTAGACATCCAAGAGCTAAGAAAGAGTAGTTATAAAAAGTTCTAGATGAAAGAAAATCATCAAATGTTATAGGAAATTACCCCAGAATTGAAGGACAGGAGTTTCCATTTAGAAAATGTCTAACAAGTGCCCAGCACAATGTATCCAAATAGATCCATCCAAAGGCAAAACACTGAAATCAGAATACTGCAGACAAGAGTGACAGAGAAGATAAAAACTGATCTTCAAAAAGCGGGGGGTGGGGGCTGGGCCACATACAAGACTCAGGAATTAAAGTGGCTTCAGACTCCTTAACGACAACACTAGAAATGAGAAGATAATGGAGCAATGCCTTCTAAGTTCCAAAGGAAAATTTATTCCAACCTAGCAATAACACCTAACCAAACTATCATTACATTTTCAGTTAAGATAACATTTTCACACTTTTGAGATTTCAAAGTAATTTTACTTTTCACACACCCTTGCTAAAATGCTACTGGAGGATCTGTTACACCAAAAAGAAGGAACAAGCTACGAAAGAAAACATGAGATTCAGGATCTAAGATTTAACACAGAGGAGAGATGAGGAGACTTGCCTGGACAAAGGCACAGGCAGATCCCGGACGGCAGCTCAGCACCACCCATGAGAAGTGGGAGCTACAGCACCCGTGAGAAGTGATAAAGGCATAGAAAACCAAGCAAGTACTCAGTGGTAGTGATAAGTACATAGAACACTGAGCAAACAATTGTTAATTCCAGGGAAAATAAAAAGTTGTGCAGGAAAGGGAAAAATAATAGTTTATGACATGATATGATTAAGAATGGTGTTTATATAGTCTTATAATGTAAATACTGAATATTGCCATAATCATAATTACAATTAAGCTATGAAATTGGAAGGGTATGTGTATGAAAGGAGTAGAGGAAAAAATAAACCCTCCTCTTTTGTAGTGGGAGATTAATAGATAATGCCTAAATCAAATCAAAAGTAGCAATACAATTGCATAAAGGCCAGGTATTTCTTGTAATTTCTTATAATTCCAATTGCTTGCTGGGAACACTCATAACAGTTTTGCAATTTAGCCAAATATTTGTACAGTTTTATTATAATGTTGATTTTTGTGAAGTTATTGATTAAATATCTTCCCTGCTACAAAAAAAAAAAAAAGAAGAAGAAGAAGAAGCATTACAAGCCTGTTACATAGAAATATACAGAAAAAATATCAAAAGTATTAGGTAATATTACTAAAAGAGACTGCCTCTGTGGAAATGGAAAGAGGTTGTTGGTTTTAGTGAAAAAATAAAATGGTGATGTCAGGGCAATGGTCTGTTTTAGAAAAGCTATAACCCCAAAGCTTTGGCCCGGTTCTGCATGCCCTTTACATACATAAAGTACAACATAAATGCTTAACACATCTCTTTGCCTCATGTCAGCATCCCACTCTGCTACTCCCTGTTACCGACTATTCCTATTACTCAACCCCAGTCCGCGGCAGCCAGTGAGCACACTCAGCTCCTGCTGGGCAATCTCTCATTTTCACACTGTCCCTCCAAAACCCATGCTGTCTCCGGGTCTGAGACTGGCTGTATGCCGCTGCTTTCCAGGGACCAGACCAGCCTTTACTCACTCCATAAAACCCGCACAGACCACTCAAGGTTTTCTGATGTCTCCATCCATATGACTGCTTTTGGCAACTTGTAACAGCTGAAACACATCCTCACTGACACCTCCATTTTGGTTTTGGTTTTGTTTTTTTTTAATTGAATTTTATTGGGGTGATATTTGTTAATAAAATTACATAGGTTTCAGATATGCAATTCTATAATACATCACCTGTATATTGTATTGTGTGTTCACCACCCCAAGTTAAGTCTAAACACCTCCATTTTGTTATTTATCCAACTCATATGTGTCTGCCTTATTTTGTGACAGCAATGGAAATACTTTTATGGTCAGATGATCTTCTGCTTGTTTTCTACCTTCCCCAGAGTCTATCCAGTGCTGGGTAGACAGCAGTTCCTCAACATGTACTTGATGTACTGCATCATAACCAATGTTCTTAATAGTAAAACTCAGACACTGCAAATTAAAATCTCTGGGTCATCAAATGGAGTTGAAATTATGGTCACCCAAGTTACAGTTTTAAGTCTATTTCAAATTTGATTTCTTTAGATTTTATATTCTAAGACTTTGAATCCAATATTCTATTTATTTTAAGACTGATAATCCATTTTTGGCACAAGTGGTAGAAATGTGTTGCAGACTTCTCCCTAAAAAGCTCATTGTGCCAAAAGGAGCCCCTTGTTCTGGGAGATTTGGGTATGCAGATAATGTAAATAAAGTTATGAAAACTGCCTAGAAGTTCAAAACCCAAGAAAGGGTCAACAGGACAGGCCTCCAATGGCCCCAGCCACCTTTTCTGATTTCCCAAACATACTCCTAAACTTCTAAGTCATAATCAGAAAGAACTCATCATAGAGAACAATACCAATACCACTGGAATGGAAGAAAAATCTCAATTCTTACCTCACTCAGACCTTCTCCTTCACAGAATGTCTGAGAAAAAAAAACACAGGTCATTGTTTCTTCCTTCTTCGTAAAAAGAATAAAGTCTTTTCCAATCCTCATGGATCCACTATAAAAAAATTCAAGAACATAACAGTTTATATCTCAAAAATGAAAAGAAGGGTTTTCTCTTCATAGAAATAACTCCACTGTTTTGCTGACCCATCACCAACAGGGTACAAAATGATTTTGTTTTCTAAGAGTAGAGCAGATGGATTTGAACTAATCCAGCCCCACACTGCTGCTTGAGACACGACTTCAGGAGAGAAGGTGCTGCCTGGGGCTGAAGAAGAGAACAATCATCTGTCCCTGGCAGGAGCCACACTGATGATGGTGGCCTGTGACCTTGCCTTTCATTGAGACAGTCTACTGAGATAAGCCATGGACACAAATAATACCTATGCTAAACTATGCTTGGAGAAACAATAAACCACAGAGATGCAATTAAGCTCTAGAGTACAGCTATTCCTGAAAGAAGATTCATCATCTATTTGAAAATTAAATTTTAGAATGTTGTAAAGATTTAAGGCAGTTACAGAAAAGGAGATTCCAAACCAAGGTCGCACTCCCAAGTTTATATTCTTTTTAAAGTTTTAAGAACTTGGGCCATCCTGTTATAAGATTGTCTGTAACTAAATATTGTTCCAATATCATTATTCCGTGCCTTAAAGAAAAAAAGTCTCACCTTTTAAGACCATTGCCATACTGTCCAATAAACTTCAAGGTTGACAACCGTTTCTTAGATGTTCCAAAGTAAATGATATCTGAGGCTTCCTCTGTAATACACAAAAATGTTTAAGGTGGTTAGGAATTATGAGTAGTTCATAGAGGCATGTCTCAGGGTGTTAGGACAAACCCACATCTCTTGGGTCAGCCCAGAAACAAGGCTCCTTGTCAGGCTCCACAACCTCTGACCAGGATCTTAATACTATTATATTGAAGGAGGTCAGCCAGACTTAGCCCTGTGAATCTGGGCAAATAAGAGTTTAAAACTCTGAGGCTTAATTTCCTCATCTCTCTTGAAAGGGAAATACTAACACATATAACACAGTTGTTGATAAAGATAAATGAAATGAATTAAATAAGATCCAGTCTTCAAACCCTGGACATAACACATGGCATTTGATACATGCCAATACATTTTTAGCATTATGATTATTTGCACAACTAGTTATTGTCTGTAAATTTGGCCTCTATTCAGCCCCCTATGTGACTGAGAAGAAAGGAATGGCTCTGGTCTGATACCACCTGGGAAGCAAGGGCTACTTCTTCCAAACTTTTAGAGTTAGTTCCCTGCTTTCTTCAGGGCATTCTGGAATTCTAGGGACGAGTCTTCTGGATTTCAGAAAATATTAATACATACCTCCAGAAAGCTGCCAGGTAAATGAAAAAAGTCAGAAATGGGCCTCCCATTTGGCCTACTTGAACTTATGCTCCCAAACCGTGCCGGGGACCCTGTGTCAGTCTGGGGGTACACATGCTCTAGTTTGGCGGCACCTGGATGGGATGTACAAAAGCTGCCAGACACTCTGCTTGTTGGAAGCTAACCTGATATTCAATCACATGTTCTTATACAGGAATGGAGATTAGGTAACATGCATCCAAAACAACAGCATTAGTCACAATTCATTGATAGTTTAGTATATTCTAAGTGCTATGTTGTATACATTACATGCACCATTTAATATTTACAACAAACCAGCAAGGAAGACAGTATTATTATTTGCATGTTACAGATGAAGATATTGAAGTTTAAGGAGTTTATGTAGTCTTCCCAAGGTCACACAGCAGGTATACGCTACCACCAGGATTACAACCCAGATTCGTCAAAGACCACATCCCACGGTTTTCATTACACACCACAGGGACTCCCATGTGTGGTGGCTAGAGTTCTGGGCAGAGGGTCAGAACACTGAAACGGACACCCATGACCCTTGCCCTCAACAACTGTATGTCATGGTAAGAGAAACAGATTGAAAGAAGCAGGCAAATAAACAAGAACAGTTCTACAAGTGTTAAGTGAAGGTAACAAAACCAGTACAACGTGATGGAAAATTAACAGGAGTGTGTCCTACAGACAGAATGATCAGGGAAAGCCCCTTTTATAAGGTGAAAACTTGGATGTGATTTTGAATGACAGTGTGGCTAGAGTGCTATAAGCAAGGAGGTGAATGAAAGGAGAAAAGGTCAGAGGGCAAATACAAGAAATTGAAAGCATTACTGGGGAGCATAAATTTTACTCTGAAGGAATGAAAAAGCACTAAAGGTTTTAATAAGCAGAATAGTATGGTATCGTTGATGTTAAAAGAAAAAACCCACTCAGGATATCTGTAGGGGAAAAGGACTGTCATGAGACAAGACAGGAGGTAAGAGTTTGGAAATTCCTGCAGTCACCTTTCAAGGGTCAAGACTGATCTGGCTCAGTTTGGACAACAGATAGATTCTATTTTCAGTTATCAGATAAACTCTTCCTTCTAACTTATTACTTAATTTCTAATCAGTGTTAATAAAGAATTGTTCTCTCAACACTAATGGGCTTTTCTTAATACTACTCCATATGTCAACTGAAGCGTATTCCTTCCGAAGAACTGGGTATCTGTCGCATGCCTGTGTTTTGATCATTTTGTTCATGGAGATATATAAAATGAAGTGTCTCTTTTTTAAAAGAATTGCTTTAAAATATATCACATGTTCTGTTAGTTATTTTAAGAATTCATCCACTCATTTACTGGTGGGCATTTAGGTTGCTTCCAGCACTTGGCTATTGTAAATTGTGCTGCTATGAACACTGGGGTGCATAGGTTCTTTTGGATTGGTGTTTCAGGGTTCTTAGGATACAGTCCTAGCAGTGGAATTCATTTACACAATGGAAAACTACCCAGAAGAAAGAAAGAAGTAGCTCCTACCCTTCATAACAGCATGGATGGAACTGGAGAGCATTATGCTAAGTGAAATAAGCCAGGTGGTGAAAGACAAATACCATATGATCTCACCTATAAGTGGAACCTAATCAACAAAACAAACAAGCAAGCAAAATATAACCAGAAACATCGAATTAAAGAACAAACTGACAGTAACCAGAGGGAAGGGCAGAAAGGAATATTGGGGGAAAATAAGGGAAGGGACATCAAGGAACATGTATAAAGGACACATAGACAAAGCAAAAGGGTGTAGTTTTGAGAGTGGGAGGTGGGGATGGGTGAGACTGGGAGCCAAGGTGAGAATGGAGACAAATGAACTTAAACAACAATTAAGAAAAAGAATTCAGGAAAGTGATCTTAACATAAAGCCTAGAAGTGAAAAATAAAACTGTTTTTTCAGCATCGTTTTCTCACAAACTCTGCTCTTTTATTTAGTTAAACAATAAAGAAACAACAATCTATTTTTTATTGTTGTTCAAGGACAGTTGTCTCCATTTTCACCCGCCCACACCCCCCACCCCACCCATCCCCACCTCTCACCCTCAAACCTACCCCTTTTGGTTTTATCCATGTGTCCTTCATTCATGTTCCTTGATGGCCCTCACCCTATTATCCCCCATTATCCCTCTCCTCCCTCCCCTCTGGTTATTGTCGTTTTGTTCTTTATTTCAATGTCTCTGTTTGCATTTTGCTTGCTTGTTTGTTTTGTTGATTAGGTTTCACTTACAGGTGGGATCATATACTTTTTAATCAAAATGACCAGGAAAAAATCAAAATTATCCACACAAAGTCAGAACAAGAACTGAACAGGATACTTGAACATTTCTAAACTTCCTAATAAATTATTCTTTGACTACTCAGACCAAGGAGGAGCTTCCAAGACTCAGAAGAAGATAACTGCTGTACTGTGTATTCTCAGCTTCTAACAGCACAGAAGAGCATTCTTTCCTCTGGTGTGGAACTGACCAGAACACTCTCATGGAGGAACTTAGTGAGCATAAGGATGCTCAGCAGCATAAAAAAAGATCCAGTCAGAAATGAAGGATAGCCAGCCAAGATGGAGGCGCAGGTGGACATGCTGTGCCTCCTCTCACAACCAAGATTAAGGACAACAAAAATATAGAACAAAAAAAAGCCAACCAGGACAGAGAGAAGATTGAACTGTATGGAAGTCCGACAACGATTCAGCCAGACTGGTATGAGGGGCGGAGTTGGAAGCCGACAAAGTCAGTGGCTGGAGGAGGGGTCATGACGGGAGGAGACAGTGGCTGGAGGTCCTGGGCACGCAGTCACCCCAGGTGCACAGGCAGTGGTTTCCAAACATGAGGAGGCCAAGTGGGGTGCACAAGGTGGCTGACTGCGGACACACATTCATGCACAGATAAACCAGGCGAAAATGGGTAGCAACACAAACTGCACAATGCAGGGCCCCAGCACCAGAAAGTGAAGCCTAAAAGCACCCACTGAAAATACTTGTAGGAGCTGAGGTGCCAGGAGGGAGTCCAGCCTCACAGGAGAGTTTGTTGGGGAGACCCACGGGGTCCTAGAGCATGCACAGACCCACCCACATGGAAATCAGCACCAGAAGGGCCCAATTTACTTGGGGAAAGTGGCTGAAGGGACTGGAATCTTCGAGAGAGCGTGGAGCAAGCGCCACTGTTCCCTCTTGGACCCCGCACCCACATGCAGTATCACAACCCAGAGACTGGGCTGCCCCGCCCTGGGGGACACCTAAGGCTCCGCCCCTCAATATGTAATAGCCACAACCAGACCAAAAAAAAAACAAAAAAAAAAAACAAGGATATCTCAAATGGGAGAACAGATAGGGGCCCCAGAGCTAATTCATCTAAGCAACCAAGAGGTAGCCAACCTATCAGATGCACAGTTCAAAACATTGGTGATTAGGAAACTCCAAGAATTGGTTGCTTTTGGTTGCAAATTAGATGAATAAATGAAAGCTACAATAAGTGAAATGAAGAAAATGCACAGGGAACCAATAGTGATGGGAGGAAAACTGGGACTCAGATCAATAGAGTGGGCCAGAAGGAAGAAAGAAACAACCAAACAGAATAATGAAGAAACAAGAATTCAAAAAAATGAGGAGAGGCTTAGGAATCTCCAGGACATCTTTAAATGTCCCAACATCGAATTATAGGGGTACCAGAAGGGGAAGAGGAAGAGCAACAAGTGGAAAACTTATTTGAACAAATAATAAAGGAGAACTTCCCCAGTCTGGCAAAGGAAATAGACTTCCAGGAAGTCCAGGAAGCTCAGAGAGACCCAAAGAAGGTGGACCCAAGGAGAAACATACCAAGGCACATCATAATTACATTAGCCAAGATTAAAATGAAGGAGGGAATTCTAGAAGCAGCAAGGGATAAGTAGACAGTCACCTACAAAGGAGTTCCCATAAGAGTGTCAGCTGATTTCTCAAAAGGGACCTTCCAGGCAAGAAGGGGCTGGAAAGAAGTATTTGAAATCATGAAAGGCAAGGACCTACATCCAAGATTGCTCTATCCAGCGAAGCTGTCATTTAGAATGGAAGGGAAGATAAAGTGCTTCTCAGATAAGGTCAAGTTCAAGGAGTTCATCGTCACCAAGCCTTTATTATATGAAATGTTAAGGGGACTTATCTAAGAAAAAGAAGATAAAAAATATGAACAGTGAAAAGACAATAATCTCACAGATATTAACAACCACACCTAAAACAAAAGCAAACTAAGCAAACAGCTAGACCAGGAGCAGGAACAGAGAAATGGAGATCACTTGGAGGGTTTGCAACAGGGGAGTGGGAGGAGGAGAGAGGGAGAAAAGGTGCAGAAAACGAGTAGCATAGATGGTGGGTAGAAAATAGACGGGGGGAGAGCAAGAATAGTGTGGGAAAAGTAGAAGCTAAAGAACTTATGACACATGGACATGAACTAAAGTGGGGAATGTGGGTGGGAGGGGGTGTGCAGGGTAAAGGGGAATGATGGGGGAGAAATGGGACAACTGTAATAGTATAATCAATAAAATATAATTAAAAAATAATAACCTTAAAAAAAGAAACGAAGGATACTCTAATTGAAATAAAGAATAATATACAAGGAAACAGCAATACAGTGGATGAAACCAAGAATCAAATTAATGATTTAGAACATAAGAAAGCAAAAAACGACCATGGGCAATAAGAAGAAAAAAGAATACAAAAAAAACCACGAAGATAGTAATTGTAGTTCTTGTACAGTTTTCTGTCTTCTACTCCCATCCCAGCCCACCGCCCCAGCCCTCCCCTGAAGATAGTAAAAACAGCCTCTGGGACAACATCAAGAGGTCCAACATTCACCTCATAGGGGTACCAGAAGGAGAAGAGAAAAAGCTAGAAATTGGAAATCTATCTGAAAATTTGGTGAAAGAAAACTTCCTTAATTTGGTGAAGAAAATAGGCATGCAAGTCCAGGAAGCACAGAGAGACCCAATTATGATGGATGCAAAGAGGCCCACTCCAAGACACATTATAATTAAAAAGCCAAAGGTTCAAGATAAAAAGAGACTCTTAAAAGCAGCAAGAGAAAAGAAGTTAGTTACCAGATGGCTGCCAGATGAGAGAGGGAGGAGAATGGGTGAAGAGGTGAGGGAATGAAGAAGTACAAATAGGTAGTTGCAGAACAGCCACACCAATGTAAAGCACAGTGTAGGAAATGGAGCAGGGCTTTCAAATCCACAGCCAGTGGGCCACATATGACCCAGTATAGATATGAATGGGGCCCAACAAAAAATTGTAAATTTACTTAAAACATTACAAGATTTTTTGGGATTACATGTTGCAGTATATTTAATATGTGACCCAAAACAACTCTTCTTCCAGTGTGGCCCAGAATTGCCAAAAGTTTGGACACCCCTGGAGTAGTCAAGTAATTTATGTGCATGACCCATGGACATGAACAATGGTGGGGGGATTGCCTTAGGGAGTAGGGAGTGCTGGGTGGAGGGGGGCTAGGGGGAAAACTCAGGACAACTGCAATAGCATAATCAATAAAATACAATTTTAAAAAAGAACTCAAGGTTAAGCTAGCCCAAATAGCTCAAAGCCCTCATCGGAGCAAATAAAAAATAACATTTCAACTCCACATCAAATAGGTATTATGCACCTAATTTGTGCTGGCATTTTGCTAGCCTTGAAGATACAAAGATAATTCATGAAATGTATTGTAGAGGTATTCATTATGATGGGTACATTCAATTGAGTCAACTAACCCTTTGAACCTGTAAAGAAAAATCACAAACTGCTAAAAACAAGGAGGGGTGACCTCTGCCTCAAGGTTAAGCAGAAAACTTTAAATTGCCTGAAGGCATTGGAAACTGCCTCAGGGTTCTTACAAGCAATACCAGAAGGATGGTCTAAAATAATGATCTCAGAATCCAACCAGTAACTATTTGTATTCCATTTATTCCCAGACGTTGTTTTGTACAAGTTATCAGGTAACTTCTGCCTTTCATTTTTCTGGCAATATTTATTTACATTCGCTTTTTGTCCTGGTTTAGATGGTTGCAATGAATTTATTGTCAGCTAAAATATGTAATCTAAAAAGTTCAATATATTAATGCTGGAGTTTGTTTTCCCTAATAGCTCCATACCTGTTTTTGCATAGCTAGCTCAATTTACTTTTATTTATTTTATGGTTTTTCAGACTGTTTCCTCTAACACCCAGTTAGGTATGAAGATAATTAACTTACCAGGGCTCATCCCACATCCATCATCCAGGAAGCACAACATGAATCCACCCTGCAGTTTTTCATCATCCACTGTAAGAGAAAGCAGTTGTTACTAATAAATATTGGGCTTAATTTGTTCATCAGAAAGTCATGCTGCTCACACAATTATTTGCCTGCAAATGCAGCCACTGAGCGACAGAGCTATGGCACAGAGCTCAGAAAACCATTCTGACTACAATTTCACAAGAAACTGCCAGGAGAAAACAACCAAGACAAAAGAAGGCTCTGAATTAATGTAAACCACCTATACATTAATAAATAATGTACACAGTATGACATGCCCAGCTCCAGAATTTGACTGGTCTTTTAGATTCCATGTATTTCCTTCTTGTGGGAGGGAAGAAAGGTAGATGGTGATGTGACCCCAGGATCCCTCGATTCAAACTTATCAACCTTTATTCCCTTCCACCAAAGCTCTAATTCTGAAGTCAGTCTGGGCCATTCTTATTAAATTCATCAAGCTCTCTTCCAAGTAGTTAATTCCTATAACAGCCATTTGAGCATGCTTTTTTTGCTATTGTTGCTGTGGATGTTTTGAGTTTACAGATTTTTATTTATTTCAATACCATGGTGATATCATGGGACCACAACTACAAAGAAATGACCAGCCTTTGAAACTCTCAGGCCTCCAGCCATTAGTAAAATCAACCTTTTCAGTAGTGTCTTTAATTACAGATTTATCCAATTTGCATGGTTTACATGTTTAAACCAAACAGTAGAAATGTCTACCAATTCTAAATAACAACTTTCTCCCTTCCTAGGAACTTGTCAAGATGGTAAAAGCAAAGAAAGACACTCAAGAGCAAGTACTGAATGCAAGTAGAGCCAAGAAATGATTTAGACAACCTTTGTTGTATGTCTATTTTTATAGTAAAACTAAAAATACTTTACAAATTTTCATTCTTAAAATAAAGACTAAACTGACAGTAACCAGAGGGGAGAGGGGAGGGGAGGGGGAAGGGGAGAGTAGGGGGAGAGTAGGGGGAAAAGGGGGAAGGGTTTTCAGGAGCATGTATAAAGGACACATGGACAAAGCCAAAGGGGGACAGGATTGAGGGTGGGAGGTGGGTATAGGATGAATGGGGGGAGGGGGAAGCAGAGACAACTGTATTTGAACAACAATAAAAAAATTATGGTGATGATTTGAAAGTATGCTGTTCTAGCATTTCTCAGAGATCTACCATTCACTGTGGTAGTCTTATCCTTTGAAAGTTTGATACAGTATTTCATTCAAATTTCCAAGTATGTATATTCATTTTTATTTTTTCTCTAGAGATTAATAGCTTAAAACTATGTTCAAAATATTTTGATTAGCTTCATTTTAATCATGAAGCCAGCACATATTACTGTGAATCAAGTTGAAATCTGGAAGTTGCTCAGTGGGACCACCAGCAGCAATAGCTGGACTCTTATCATAAATATATTTGGTACACACTTTGCAGACTTTCTCAGCATTCACAGCATTAACTCTTGTTCAAGCAGATGAATGGGATTTCTTCTATCACAGTATAACCCTTGCTTACCACTATCTTCACAAATTACAGTGGAAACATTGAGTTGCAACAACATGTTTGTTTTCAGGTTTTTGGCTCATCCAACTTCACTTTCAGCGACAATGGTACAGAGTCACATCCATTCTTTTTGAACAGCATGTAGCATGTCTGCAATGGTGGCTGGTTTACAAACCATAAACATTCCCCATAATCCTGTAGCTGTGTAAGAAGTGCTGAAAAACTGTAAGCTATGGAAGAGGCTGCCATGACAGGTAAGCTGGGCCACCTTGCTAGATAAATTCATTCCTCCTCCTAAAGAGTGACCAATCGGTGTGTTTGCAAACATGAGACATATTGTATTTGGATGTGCCCAACCAACAGCTATTGCAAAGTGTGCCAAAAGAAGTGCCCAACCAACAGCTATTGCAAAGTGTGCCAAAAGAAGTGCCCAACCAACAGCTATTGCAAAGTGTGCCAAAGGAATATTGTCATCTCCCACTCGAATCTCACTTCCTGGGAATTTGCAGTGAGCCAGAGCTGGTACTTCTGCTTTGTATATGGGCCAAGAGTCTCCAAAATGAAACTTTGATAACTCAAGCAGTTCATCAGGTGAAATTCCTCCAGCAGCAGCAAGTACTATCTTTGGCCCCTTATAATATGTGGTTAGATAATCCACTAAGGCCTTACAACTTATAAATTTTATATTTAAAATGGTCCTAAAATTGTCCATTTAAGTACAGTATTTTGATAAGCTGTGGCATGAAGATACTAAAAAACAACTTCTGGCAAATTAGTTTCAACTTCCTACACCTCTCTAAGGATTATTCCACATTCAAGTTCAATTTCTTGAGCTTCTTAGTGGCAGCAAATACTTGCCTCCTGAAGATTCAGGTGATTTTTGAAAGCAGCTAAGTCATTGGGAATCAATTCTGATGATTAAGAAATAGCATTGGGTTACATAATATTAATTGCTTGTTTAAAAATATATAAAGGAGAACAAAATGGCAGCAGGGTATGTGGAAGCTACACTAACCTTCTCCCAGGACCAAACTGGAATTACAACTAAATTAAAGAAAAATCATCCTGAATTACAAACTGAACACTAGCTGGAGAGAAGCCTTATAACCAAGGACAGACAGAAGAAACCACCTCACCACAAGACTGGTAGAAAGTGTGGAGATGGGAGAAGGCTGGCTGGGCTCCCACAGGTGGCAGCTGAAGTTCCAAAGGGATATTTCAGCTGCTGTGAGGTTCACCCTGAGAAGAGTGGGGTCTAAACCCCAAGTTGGGCATCCCAGCCTACAGCACCAGAACTAAGAAAGGAACCCAAGAAACAACCAGCTGTGAAAAGCCACAGGGTTTCTGTCTGTCAGGGAGTACTGGTGAAAGATGAAGATAGACTCTTAAAAGGGCCAACATACAAAATTTCATTTGCATCCACTTACCCTGGATTCCAGGAGAGAGAGGGCAGAGTGGACTAGAGATTCATGAGGAGAATCTGAGGTTGGTAGCTCAGGAAAGAACTGATGGATCAGCCACCAGGATTCCTGTGCTGAGTCATTCCCCATAGTGCAGAAACCATCTCTCTCAGGAACAGTACTTACTTCCATGCACCATCAGCCTGAGGGGAAGCAATAGCCCCATATACAGGAATCCTCTCGCCCCACCCTGTGGAGCTTAAACCAGGCTGCTGAGTGCAGCTGGAGGCAATCACAGTGATTAAGTCCAATAGCAAAGGTGAATCTCTAGGAGCTCTGAGACATTAGCTGAACTTCCTCCAGGACTGGTGCTGGTAAAAGCAGGCCATTGTGCACAGCTTGGTTCTTTGTGCACACACCTAGACCCAGGAGTAGAAGCTACAAGCTGTGGACTGCTCATAACTCCAACAAGTTGCCCAGGGGCAGTCACAGGCAGCATCTGGCATATACTACACACCAAAGTCTGGGCAGATCTACCAAATACACAGAAACAAATACAAAGAAGCAGCCAAAATGCAAATACAAAGAAACAGGCCCCAAATGAAAGAACAAGAGAATTCTCCAAAAGAAAAACTAAATGAAATACATACAAGCAATTTATCAGATAAAGAGTTTAGAGTAATGATTATAAGGATGCTCAACAGCATTTAGAAAGGCATACAAACCATAAAAAAGGACAAGTCAGATAAAAAGAATGCAATATAAGAAATAAAAAAATACACAAGAAGGAATAACCTGTAGGTTAGATGAAGCTAAGGACTGAATGAGGAAATTGAAAGAAGAGGTGAAAAAAAGACACACAAGCAGAGCAGCAAAAAGAACTAAAAAAAATGAGGAGAACTTAAGATATATTTAGGACAACATGAAGCATAACAACATCCACATCATGGGAATACCAGAAGGAAAAGAGAGCAAGCAAGGGATCAAGAACCTATTTGAAGAAATAATGACTGAAAACTTCTCTAATGTGGTGAATGAAAAAAAAAAAAAAACCCACATGTCCAGGAAGCATAGAGAGTCCCCAAAATGGACCCAAAGGGGGCTACACAAAGACACGTCATAACTAAAATGGCACAGCTAAGAGACAAGGAGATAACCTTAAAAACTGCGAGAAAAAAGCAGGTAGTTACCTACAAGGCATCTGATTACTCAGCAGAAACATTTCACAGTGGCTGCACCAGTCTGCATTCCCACCAACAGTGCACTAGGGTTTCATTTTTTCCACATTCTCTCCAACACTTGTTGTTTGTTGATTGTTTATGATGGCCATTGTCACTGGTGTGAAGTGGTATCTCATTGTGGTTTTAATTTGCATCACTCTAATGGCTAGTGATGCTGAGCATCTTTTCATAATAATGCCAAGAACCCTGAAACACCAATCCAAAAGAACCTATGCATCCCAATGTTCACAGCTGCACAATTTACAATAGCCAAGTGCTGGAAGCAACCTAAGTGCCCTTTAGTAAATGAACGGATCAAAAAAGAATGATACATTTACACAATGGAATGCTTTGCAGCAGAAAGAAAGAAGGATCTCCTACCCTTCATAACAGCATGGATGGAACTGGAGAGTATTATGCTAAGTGAAATAAGCCAGGCAGTGAAAGACAAATACCGTATGACCTCACCTTTACGTGGAAGCTAATCAACAAAACAAAAAAGCAAGCAAAATGTAGTCAGAGACATTGAGATTAAAAACAATTTGACAGTAACCAGAGGGGAGGTGAGACAGGGTAATGGGGGGGGGGAAGGAGGAGGCATTTTCAGGAGCAATTATAAAGGGCACATGGACAAAACAAAGGTGGGGGTGGAATCAGGGAGGGAGGTGGGGATGGCTGGGGTAGGGGGGCAGTGGTGAGGGGTAAATGCAGACAACTGTACATGAACAACAATAAAATAATTAAAAATAAAAATAAAGAAACATTTCAGGCCAGAAAGGAATGGCACAAAATATTTAAGGTGATGAAAAGCAAGGATCTATGACCAAGGTTTCTTTACCCAGCAAGGCTATCATTTAAAATTGAAGGAGAAATAAGGAGCTTTTCAGACAAGAAAAACCTAAAGAAGTTTTTTTTTTTTTTTTTTTTTTTTTAACACCAAACCAGTACTACAACAAATGTTGAAGGGCTTGCTTTAAGAAGAAGAAGAGAAAGGAAAAAAAAAAACAGAAATAAAATAGTCTGACAATAAAATGGCACTACATATGTTTGTCAATAATCACCTTAAATGTAAGTAGCTTAAATGCTCTTACCAAAAAACAGAGGGTAGCTGAATGGATAAGAAAATAAGACCCATAAACATGCTGCCTCCAAGATACCTACCTCAGATCAAAAGATACACACAAACTGAAAGTAAAGGGTTAGAGAGAGATAGTTCATGCAAATGGAAAGAAAAAGAGTTGGTGTAACAACACTTATTTCCGACAAAACAGACTTTAAAACCAACACTATAGTAAAAGACAAAGAAGTAGACTACATAATGATAACAGGAGCAATCCAACAAGAGGACATAACCCTAGTAAACATCTATGCACCCAATACAGGAGCACCTAAATATGTGAAGTGTATCTTGATGGATATAAGGGAGAGATTAACAGAAATACAGTCATCATCAGGGATTTTAACTCCCCATTGACTTCAATGGATAGATCTTTCAGACAGAAAATCAACAAGGAGACAGCAGCCATAAAACTACACATGAGATCAAATGGATTTAATTGTCTTTGGAGCATTTCACCCCA
This sequence comes from Anoura caudifer, assembly GCA_004027475.1. NCBI lineage: Eukaryota > Metazoa > Chordata > Mammalia > Chiroptera > Phyllostomidae > Anoura > Anoura caudifer. Next base: position 2,020 of record PVKU01010613.1, on the reverse strand, counting down.
AAGCAACAGAATATACATACTTCCCAGGTGCACATGGAACATATTCTAGTATAGATCACATGTTAGGACATGACACAAGTCTCAATGAATTTAAGAAGACTAAAATCATATTCAAGCATCTTCTCTTACCACAATGCTATGAAACTAGAAATCAATCACAAGGACACTGAAAAACATGCAAAGACATGGAAGCTAAATAACATATTATTAAATTATGAATGGGCTAACAATGAGATCAAGGAAGAAATCAAAAGATGCCTTGAAACAAATGAAAGTGAGGACAAAACAATCCAAAATGTGTGGGACATCGGAAAAGAATCCTGAGGGAAATTCATAGCGTTACAAGCCTATTTCAAAAAATAAAAAAAGTTCAAATAAACAATCTAACTTCACATTTAAAGGAACTTGAAAAAGAACAACAAGCAAAGCCCTAAGTGGGTAAAAAAGGAAATAATAAACATCAGAGCAGAAATAAATGAAATAGAGTCTAAAAAAATGATGCAAAATATCAATGGATCCAAAAGTTGCTTCTTTAAGATAAATAAGACTGCCAAACCTTTAACCAGACACATCAAGAAAAAAAAACCCAAATAAATAAAATCAGAAATGAAAGAGAAGAAATAACAATTGACACCAAAAAGATACAAAGGACTGTAAGAAAATATTATAAACAACTATATGCCAACTAACTGGACAACCAGGATGAAATGGATAAATTCCTAGAAACACACAATCTTCCAAAACTAAATCAGGAAAAATCAGAGACTCTGAATAGACAGATTACATCTAGTGAAATTAAAGCAGTAATCAAAAAACTGCCAACAAACACCCTCAACCAGATGGCTTCACATGTGAATTTTACCAAACATTCTGAGAAGAACTAACACCTAACCTTTTCAAATTATTTCAAAAAATTCAAGAGGAGGGAAGGCTTCCAAGCTCATGCTATGAGGCCAGCATTATCCTAATTCCAAAACAGTAAAGACACTACAAAAAAAATTATAGGCCATTATCTATGATGAACACAGATGCTAAACTCCTCAACAAAATATTAGCAAACTAAATCCAGCAGTGTATCAAAAAGATCATATACCATATGTGTAAATAAGTGGTATTTATTCTGGGAATATAGAGTTGGTACAACATTCGCCAATCAAGAAATATGATTCACCACATAAACAAAATGAAGAAAAAACCACATGATCATGTCAATAGATGTAGAAAAAGCATTTGATAAAATCCAGCACCCATTTATGATGAACACTCTCAGCAACACAGGAAGAGAGAATATAGCTAAACATAAAAAAAGCCATATATGACAAACCTGCCACCAACATTATACTGAACAGGGAAAAACTACAAGGGTTCCCCTTAACGTTGGGATTGGGAACAAGATAGGGATGTCTGCTTTCACCTCTCTTATTCCACATAATACTGGAAGTCCTAGCCACAGCAATCAGACAAAAAGAAGAAATAAAAGGCATCCAAATTGGAAAGGAAGAAGTAAAACTGTTATGATTACAGACAACATGATACTGTACCTAGAGAACCCTAAAGATTCCACCAAGAAACTACTAGGAGTGATAAATGAGTTCAGTAAAATAGCAGGATACTAAATTAATATCCAGAAATCAGTTGAATTTGTATATCCCAATAATGAACTATCATATAGGGACACTAAGAAAATAATCTCATTCACAATTGCTTCAAAAAGAATAAAATACCTAGGAATAAATCTAACCAAGGAAGTAAACGACCTGTCCTTGGAAGATTATAAGACACTGAAGATACAAATAAGTGGAACATATCATGTTCATGGATAAGAAGAATTGACATCATTAAGTTGTCCATGCTACCCAAAGCAATCTATAGATTCAACGCAATTCTTATCAAGATTCCAATGATGTATTTTATAGAACTAGAAGAAATATTTCAAAAATTTATATGGAACCACAAAAGACCCCAAATAGCAACAGCAATCTTGAGAGAGAAGAACAAAGTTGGAGGAATCACACTACCT
>PVKU01010612.1:0-50527 GCA_004027475.1 Anoura caudifer | reverse complement strand
TGAAGGAGAGAATTCTAGAAGCAGCAAGGGATAAGGGGACAGTCACCTACAAAGGAGTTCCCATCAGACTGTCAGCTGATTTCTCAAAAGAGACCTTACAGGCAAGAAGGGGCTGGAAAGAGGTATTCCAAGTCATGAAAGTCAAGGACCTACATCCAAGATTGCTCTATCCAGCAAAGCTGTCATTTAGAATGGAAGGGCAGATAAAGTGCTTCTCAGATAAGGTAAAGTTAAAGGAGCTCATCATCACCAAGCTCTTATTATATGAAATGTTAAAGGGACTTATCTAAGAAAAAGAAGATAGAAAATATGAAAAGCAAAAAGACAGCAAACTCACAGGTATTAACAACCACACCTCAAACAAAAGCAAACTAAGCCAACCACTACAACAGGAGCAGAAACACAGAAATGGAGATCACATGGAGAGTTAGCAACAGGGGAGTGGGAGGAGGAGAGAGGGGGTCAAGGTACATAGAACAAGTAGCACAGATGGTGGGTAGAAAATAGACAGGGGAAGGGCAAGGATAGTTTGGGAAATGTAGAAGCTAAAGAACTTATGACACATGGACATGAACTAAAGGGGGGTATGTGGGTGGGAGGGGGTGTGCAGGGTGGAGGGGAATGAAGGGGGGGAATGGGACAACTGTAATAGCATAATCAATAAAATATAATTTTTAAAAAATGAGGGGTACCAAGGAAGGGGCCCAGGAGGCCAGGAAAGCAGGGAGTACCAGAGGGCTCAGGGCAGCAACCAGCTGCCATTCACCAATTAGTTCAGAAATTCAGTATTTCACATTTCAGTATCTGATAGAGCCATACCAATAGTAACTGACTGAATTTTGGTCCTATTTATCCCTTAATGCTGACTGGAGTCAGTGCTAATAAACCAATAATTATATATCTAAATTGCCAAAACTAATGGATTGAAAGGAAACTCAGAAAGCCCAGGTCTGGGGAAGGCATGTTCTTCTGACCTTTGCACAGATTTTTAGCCATCTGCTCAGCTGCCTTGGAATTGCTTTCTTTGCCCCTTTAGGCATTTCCCCAAGTCATTTAGAAAGAATACTCTCCAGTGACATATATTTAAATTAGTTGAACAATATAGCTTATAATTATAGCACTATTTATTTAGCCATTTTCCTATTGTAGGACGTCTAGGTTTTTCCAATTTTTCATATAAAGATGAAAATTTTTGCTCTCCTGCATGTTGGATGATTTTCCAAAAGTGGAATTACTGGGTTGAAAATAAGAACATTTTTTTGAATTCTTGGTAACTAGTGCTAAATAACACCCAAGCAAGGCCAATGTGTATTGCTAGAGGTGAGTAACAAGATTATCCGGACATGGCTCACTGCACCCTCAGCACTGGTAACACCTTCTCATGATGGTCATAATATAAAAGTAAAACATTCAATTTGTTCTGGATTTTTGTGCTTAATAAAGATGAATAGATTTTAAAAAAAAGTTCCTACAGCATATTTCTGGTCATAAAAACATCACCAAACTTCTAAAGACTAAGAACTCTCCTAATATTAAGCACTGAAATAAGTGTGAGCTACACATACATTTAAGAAAAATGAATAAAAACAAGTGAAAGAATTATTTTTCAACCCACTCATTCCAGTTCAGGGTGGCAAGTGGCAGGAGACTATCCCGGCAGCTCTGGGTACAAGGCTAGAACCTGCCCGGGACAGGAAGCCCTTCCAATGCAGGGGGTGTGTACTTGCGCGTGCACACACACACACAGACTGGGAAAATTTAGACTCGCTGATGAACCTCATGTGCTCATCTTTGGGATGTGGGAGGAAACCAGAGTACCCAGAGAAAACCCATACAGAACGAGGAGAATGTGCAAACTCCACACAGATAGTGGCTCTGGCCAGGAATTGATTTTTTTCCCTCATGAACATCATAATGAAATGACATCGAACGACACAATGTTATTCAAGGACCTGCTGTATTACACAAACCAAGGTATTTACAAATTCGAGCAATGGGTCAAAGTAACAAACACTGTTTTGTCAAAAGGGAACACTTTATTCATCTATACATGTATAAAAACAAGCAAAATCAGGATGTTTTCCTCAGCCATCCTTTCCACATTTTATGCAGTTTCAGTGAACTATAATGCAATGATTTCTTCATGCCTAAAAGAGAAAAGACGAGACAGTGAGAAAACTGAGGCTTACTGAGTGGATACTCAGCTAGAGGTTCCATGATATTCAGACCAGAGACTTGCCTTTGGAGTGGACAATGATGGGCTGACTGAGGTGTCTAGGAGACCCTGGGAGCCAAAGATTATTAAAGGCCACCATGATGATAAGGGGAAAAGACTTTGATTTAGGCATTTATTAAAACAGTGATACAGATGTCAAAGGTTCCTGAGTTTCTGGAGTAAGTGAATCTTTTGAGATACAAGCATATTGGCAGCCTTTGAATTTAGTAGTTCTTTTTTAAAAAATATTTTATTTATTTATTTTTTAGAGAGTAGGGAAGGGAAGGAGAAAAGAGGGAGAGAAAAGTCAATGTGTGGTTGCCTCTTGTGCATCTCCTACTAGAGACCTGGCCTGCAACCCAGGCAAGTGCACTGACTGGGAATTGAAATGGTGATCTTTTAGTTTGCAGGCTGGCACTGAATCCACTGAGTCATACCAGCCAGGGCATGAATTTAGTACTTCTGAAAAAGGAGGAGAAAGGAAGAACACAGGCAAGATCTGTATGTAAGTGGGCATCCTTGGCCCCTTTCTAACTCCCACTGCCTGCATTCCAACCAACCCCAGCTCACCGCTTCTGTGTCACTGCACACGCTGCTGATCTACCCAGAGTGAATGTCGATTCCATCACTTTCTGCTGGGTAGACATCGAATCCTCTTTCAGATTTCTTTTCTAAAAGTGTCTTCCTTTACTCCCCAGGCCAATTCAGACACTGCTCCTCCTAGGTTCACACCATCTATGCTGACACACAGCACAGCACATCACTCACCCCACTGTTTACTAACCTGTCCCTCTGCCTAGCCTGGGAGTTCCTTAAGGTTAAAGATCTTGTCCTATTCATCCCTGTTTTCCCATCACCCACTATAGTACCCAGCACATAGGAGGTACTTGGTAAATGCTTTTGAAATGACAGAACAGATGCACCTCATCCAGATATCTGACCTTCCAGCATCCTCTGTCTACTTAATTGCAAGTACCAGATGAAACTGGAAAAGCTGTGTGGGAGACTTATAGGAAAGAAAAATGGGAGGGATAGAATAAATGGGATGTTATTTGTCTGTCAGATCTAATAGGATCCCATTTGCAGACAGTATTATGGGCTCAACTTTTTTGTGTGTTGAGAATGAGATCATTCAGTCTGTGTTTCAGGGTGGGGCCCAAAGATCCAAAGAGTCTTTTTCACCGTGAGGTACAAACTGTGGCCTGTGCTGGGAGTATGAAATGCACTTGAAGTGCACTTGGTAAGCACCGCTGATGAGGAGTCCCTGGATAGGATTTGCTCCAGGACTCTTAGCACTGGGGTTTGAGAGATCTCTTGAAAATACCTGGCCATGTTTACCTGTAAGCTACCTAGTCCACTTAGAACCTTTTAAGAGGCTACTGCAGGCAGCGGCAGGTTAAAAGGCAAGGTACCAGTAAAATCATTAGCAAATACTTGTAGAAACTCTGGCCTGGCTTGTTTACTGACTGGCTGACTACTTGTGAACTGGCATAGCCTAGTCAAGAAACTCAGAGCTTCTTTCCTTGCCTCCACCCTTTTTAATTTTCTCCCTGGAGCAACCACTCTAGTAAACCTCACCCACTTGAGCATTGAGACTGGAAAGTTATTACGCAAGGTGCTTTTTAAAATTCCAGCCAGAACCAATCAAGACACTAAGCAGAATACAGGTAGTTGTATACAGTAAGGTTCAACACAGCAACCCTGGGGCACTGAGTCACAGCTAGAGAAGATGCATCGACCATGATAAGTCCCAGTTCAGCTTCAAAAAATTACTCACAAACTCCTTGGAGCTTAACATTTAAGTTAAATACATAAAGTACATCAGAGACACCATGTAGCTTTTTTTTTTTTTTTTTTGCCTACTAGTCCATGGAAACCTCCCTTAATTGAAAACAGTCTCTCCCTTCAATGGCTCTGCCAGAGAGGTAGTCTCAGAAAGACCTGTGTTACAAAGAGCACTGGGATAGCAGTCAAGAGACTCAAGTTCTAGGCCCACCTGGGCCACAAACTTACAGTGTAGGTCCCCCTTTCTGGCCTTGATTTCCTCATCTACACAATGACTGGCTTGGACTAGGTTGGGGTTGTTCTCTAATGAGGGGCCTGTGGACAGGCTTCAGTGCTAGTCTACCAATTCCCTGAAACCGTATGTAGCAGCCTGCTGTGCAGATGCACATGTGCACTTCTGTGCCGAGGATCCAATGTTTTAGCCAGATTTTCACAGGGAGCTAGGATTTGCAAAAGGGTAGGAACCAACAGACTAAAGGGTCCTTTCTGCCTCAATATTCTAATTGCAACAAAGGTGAAGGATTTAAATTTCATAAACCTGGAATAGGCCAAATTTTGTAAATAGGACTTAAAAAGCTGCTAACCATAAAGGATAAACTAGATAAATTGGGCTAAGTAAGAATTTCTCTTCACCAAGAGACATCATTAAGAGACTGAAACAACAAGCTCCAGAGAGGGAGATTTTTGTATTACGTATATTCCACAAAGGACCTATGTCCAGATTACACAGACAAGTCAGTACGAAAAGGCAGACAACTCAAAAGAAAAAGAGCAAAAGACAAGAACAGACTCTTCACAAAAGAGATCCAAATAAGCATACGAACAAATGCCCAACTTTATTAGTCATCAGAAAATGTAAATTAAAACTCCAGTATAATACGACTACTCACCTACCATAGTGCCTGAAATGAAACAGACACATAATATTATTAAATTTTGGCCAAGGAAGTGCCGCAATAGGAACTCTGCTGGTGGGAGTGTAAGTTGGACAAATGTTTAGTAGAGAGCAAACAGTTAAACATTCACACACTTTATGATCCAGTAATTCTACCCCTAAGTTTATACCTAACAGAAATACATAAACATGCTTACCAAGAGATAGGTACAAAACTAGCGGCACTACTTGTAGTAACCCCAAACTGGAAACGACTCACGAAGGCATCAACAGTAGAGCAGATGAATTGTGTGTATTCACACTGGACTGGACGCAATGAGAATAAATGAACTACTGCTACTCCACACACCACGATGAATCGCACTGGTGTTACGAGAAGTGGAAGACGCAAGAGAGTGCCTATTTATGTAAAGTTCAAAAACGGGTAAACCAAAAGCATGGCATTAGAAGAGTTAGTTACTCTTGGAGGGGTAGCGGCTGTGACAAGGGATTTCTGGGGGACTGGTTGGTACTGTTCTATTTTTTCTTCTGGGAACTAGGTTCATAAGTGTGTTCACTTTGTGAAAATTCACCAATTTATGACTTGTGCACTTTTCTGTACACATGGAGATTTTCCATAATTCCATAAGACCTAGAATCTTTCATTTATTCAGTCACTGAAATACACCAAATGAGTATTTATTGAGCACCTATACATAAGGCACTGAGAGAGTTGCTGGGGATGGGGTATGAACAACGGTTACGGTCTCTGCCCTCAGAGAGTTTACAATATACAGAATTCTACTTGGCCTACATTTGGTTACTTTTGGTTTCTGCTTCCTTTCTTTGAAAAAGGATGGTGATTTAGGAAGTCTGCATTTAGAAATGCAGACTTCCATCTTGAGGGAAGACAGCCTCCTAAGAGAGAAATTTCACTCTAAGGCCCATCATCATTGTCTTTGTTCCTTCCCCAATGGATAAAGATGCAACATTTAAAGATAATATATATTCTTTAGACAGGTGCTTATTTACCTATAGCTAGTCATTATGAATTCTGATTAGTATCTAAAGTCAGGATTTTGTTTTGAAAGAATACAGAAATCAACTTCAATATATATCTTTTGTTGATTCCCAGCTTGTTTTATGTGATCTACAGCAAAGTTACTACAAATGTAATACTATGAGTTGCCTATGTGACCTCCAACTGATAGATCCAATGACACATAAAATTCTCTAGAAGACCATGTGAGGCAGAGATGAATCAGTTATGGGGGGGAGGGTGTCTCTACCTTCCCATAATTCTGTATTTCAGATTTTTTGGAGGGAAAATCAGTAAGCCCTCATCATTCTTCTAATTAATTTCCAAACAGAGTTAGATATTTCTACAAAAATATATCTTCTGAGGCAGAAGTACAACTTTTTAAAAAAACTTTCAAGTTCAAATGATCTTGAAAGTTTTTACCAGAAAAAAGTCTTAAATGTTATTATGTGTTCTTCTTATTTAAATATGTAGGTACCAAAAAATAGAAGAAATGTTTTAGTTATAGGAAATCAGAAGCAGAGAACAATGAATGATCCATTCTATTGTGTTCCTCCAAGAAAGGGCTGGTAAGAATCAAATGAGGCATGCCAGAATCTTTTTAGGAACAAGACTAAACCTGTTTTGTTAATTCAGCTGAATCTTCTGAAGCTGGAGAAGTAAACAGTATCTGTCCCCAGAGTTAATTCTGATTGACCATAAAGTCAGGTGGGGAAAAATTAAAGCAAGATTTCAAAAATTAAACTCATTATCCCCTCCCAATCTTCCTCACCTCTTGAAATGGCACCACCATCTGCTTCCCAGGCCAAAAACCTGGGAGTTATTTGTGACTTCCCTCTCTCCCTATCTCTCTAATCACTAAGACTGAGCAACCTGCCTTCTAAATATTGCTGGAATCTCGTCTCTCTGCCTCTACTGCAGTGACCTGAGTTCAGGCTGCTACGATTCCTCACCTGGCTGACTGCAACCATATCTAACCAGTTTCCCAAGCAATAGCTTTATCTCCCTTCACTCTGTTCTCAGTCCTCTAGGGATAGTGGTTTTTCTACAATCCTTCAGGGGCTTCCCTCTGCCCTCAAAAGAAACTCTGAATTCCCTTTCATGGCTTTTAAGGACTTCCCTCGTCTGGCTCCTGCTTACTTCTCAGTTTAATCACTAAATGCTCCCCCCACCCTGTGGCCCAACCCTGCCATTTCTCTTCTAATTCCCACACCAGAATGCTCAAACAGTTCTACTTCTCTCCAAACAGATTAAAAACATAAAAGACTGCTGGTTCTCAGAATATGACAGTCTGCTTTAGCTGGTCTTCTGTTATCAGTTTGAGATGTGATATCATCTGCTGCTACTATGACAGGAGGAGCAGGCCAGTGTTAGGAGGCTGAACAGTCTTTCACCACTGCTGAACTGGCTGACTCCAGCTGCTGATCTGCTACCCTGACGAGAACTATGCTATTCTACCAAACAGCACAGTCTAAGAGAAGTCAGCATTATTTTTTAAATGATCAAAACTCAGGCTAAAGGGAAAAAATAGTGTTTGGTTTGGGAAGCATTTCTGTACTCACTTCTCTGGGTGTATCTGATGGTCAGGGAATTTCAAGGGAACTCACAGAGTGTGAAAAGATGGTGTGAGAACACACTGTCCTGTTATCCAACACAGTGTAGAAGAAAAGGCAACCCTTTGAGCTGCTTGTGGATTCCTGGCTTCCATCTTTTCTAGGTGAGATTCAGATCTAGACTCACCCAGTTTATAAAATACCTACTAGGTACTGGGTAACATACTGGACACTCTCAGAACACCTTGTGAATTGAGTATGAGTAGCCCTACAGTTTCAAGGCAGAGGGCTAATTAACATACCAAGGTTACAGTGCCAAGAAATGAACAACCACAACTTCAAGCCAATGGCTTCTGACCCCAATCTTAGCTCCTCAGTTAGCTATCTGTCTGAATTGAATATAAAAGATATTTGCTTTTTAACCTTCCTTTTTACCCTTTTATGAGTCAGAGGTTGAAAAGAAGCAGAGTGACAATGGGTACAAAGGAATAACATCTCAACCCAGGAATATACTGGGTTTTCTCACCCTGCAGGTGATTCATCAGCTGTCTGAAAAACTGAAGAGGTAGAACTTTGGGGATTGAGCGGAAACAGCCCTAGTAAAAGGAAGGCAGAACAACAGCAGCTACAACTGCAACAAGAAGATTTCTAAAGAACAAAGTGCAGGGGGATGGAGGTCCTGAAGCTTGCTGTGAAGTTACAAGGAAAAGAAACAGACAAATTGACCACTCAGTTCATTTCACTGGTAGTGTACTCCAGCTGGACACCAGGCTAAGGGACTAAGGCTATCTGAATATGACAGTGCTGAGAGCCATGTTCTAAAAGGATGTCAGGAAACTTTTAGGTAATGATTAAAAAAAAACCAAAAAACTAGGCACAGTACTAGATACTTATATATATTTAAGAAATAACTTTTAATTATCCCCATGAAGTTAAATCTGAGAAAGATTAGGTAACTTGCCTAAGTCAAAGTAGTTATATTGGAATTTGAACCCTTGTCGCAGGGGCTCACAAACCCCTGCCCGTGGCCTGGGCCACCTTCATCAGGCCACAACTATCATGAACCAGATAAGACAGAGCATGAGGTAAGTAAACCTATAGAATCTGAAGGGATGCTCAATCACTTTCCACAATTTCTGCAACCTCAGTGCAGGTTACAGACATTCTAATCCTCTGGATTTCCTCAACCCAATGAGGTATCTTTGGAAGGAAAAGGGAAACAGGCATTGAGCACTCAGGGGAACCTGAAATGGGCACTCACTCCATGGCCATAAAGAAATCCGGGTTGTGTCTGTGAGGTGTTACCCACTGCCCTCTGCTGGACACTGAAAAGGAGGCGTGGAGAGAGGACCAAAGGTTCATTTCAGCTTAAGCGTCAAGAGATGATGATGATTGGTTTTTAAAAACCTTTTATTAGAGAAAAATTTAAAGTTATAAAAGAACAGTATGTTGCCATGCATCTTCATCCAGCTTCAAGAATTTATCAAGTCATGACCAATCTTTTGCCATCTACTCTTTACCCACTTCCCTCCACCAAGTTTTATTTGGAAGCAAACATCAGACATCCTGTCATTTCATCTGCAAATATTTTAGCATGTATTTCTACAAAAAAGGAATTTTTTAAAACTCCATCCCACCACCATTCTCACAACAAAAAAATCATCAATAAATGTAGTAATTTCTTATGTAAGCACATGAAGCCAAAAAAAAAAAAAAAAAAAAAAAAAAAAAAAAAAAAAAAAAAAAAAAAAAAAAAAAAAAAAAAAAAAAAAAAAAAAAAAAAAAGGAAGAAAAAGAAAATAAACAAAACCGCCCACAGCACTTGGCCTCACCCAAGGAGGTATATTACAGAAAGGGAGCTGCAATCATGCAAAACACAGAGTAACAGACGGAACCACCCAAGCAAACAAAAGCACCTCATCTTCAATCTTGCCAGGATAAACCAGCAGAAACACAGATTAAGTACTATCTTAATTGAAAATGCAAAGTTATCCACCCTTGGGTGGTAGGAATATCTTCAGATTTGGCTCCTGTGCTATTAAATTTTTCTTGACTCTTTGGCTGAATCTTTCCAAAGATTCAGGAGGGACCACAGAGTGTCCCTGGGACCAAACATATAGCAGTGTATCCAGGTAGCTGGGGTGAGTGGGCTGTTAAGAGGCGTGGCCATGCCAGCCCCCTGGTGATCTCAACCCAGGGATCAGAATCAGGCTGAAAGATCACTCCCCTCTTGGAATTACTACCACTGAGTCATTTATGTCCTAGTTGACTGTAAATTTCTACTTACATGCCTGTCTCTCTTTCTAGACTATGAACTTCTTGAAGGCAGGATGGTGTTTTGAGTTCACTTTGTATATTGCGTGGCTAGCACATGAGAGATGTTCAGTAGATGGTTACATAAGAAACATGGAAATAGAAAAGCCCATCATTTGACTATACCTACTGCTGGAAAGAATGGAGAGAAAAAAGAACTCCCATTTACTACCAGTGGCATTGATATAACTACTTGGGAGGGCAATTTGGCAATATTCAAAGGTATGTTCAAATGTTTAAGCCCATAAATCAAGAACAGAATGTTTTAAAGTTTTTATTATTCAGAAAACAAAAAAAGAAAATTAAAGAGCTCCTAGAAATTAAAAATATAATAGAAATTTAAAAACTCAATTGAAAGGTTGGAAGCTAAAATTTAGAAAATCTCCCAGAAAGAAAGACGAAAAGGACAAAGAAATCAAACATAGGAGAGAAAAGAAAACCAAAGGACTAGTCTAAGAGGTCCAATACTTGAATAAAAGGAGTTCCAGGAAGAAAAGAGAAAAAACAGATAGGAGGAAAGTAAAAAGAATAAACGAAATTTTTCTTATATTCTGAGTGCCTAAAACGAAAGGGCAATGGGTAACATAACAGATAAAACGAGACTGTCATCAAGGCACATCAGAGCCCTGTAGGAAAATGAAGACTTAACTGGCCTCCAGAAAGAACATACACAAAGGATTAATAATCAGAATGTCTTTGGATTTCGATAGCAATCCTGGAAATGAGAAGATAGTTGGAGCAATGATATCAAAATTCTAAAGGAAAGTTATTTCCAATTTATCTCTAGCCTAAGTCTAAATTGTGTGGGAGGGTAGACTAAAGATTTCTTTAGGCATACATGGTCTCCAAATTTGCCTCTCATGCACCCTTCCTCAGAAAATTACTACATGGTGTGCTTCACCAAAACAAGAGTATGCACCATGAAGATAAAAGAATGAGATACAGGAAAGAGGGTATCCCTCACTTGAGATAGGTAAAGACAATCTCTGTGGGCAAAGAAAGCTCTACAGAGAAGGCTCTGGCTGGTGTGGCTCAGTGGATTGAGTGCCGGACTGCAAAGCAAAGGCTCACGGGTTCGATTCCCAGTCAGGGCACATGCCTGGGTTGCGGGCCAGGTCCCTAGTGGGGGGCATGCAAGAGCAAAGAGGCAACCACACATTGGTGTTTCTCTCCCTTTCTTTCTCCCTCCTTTCCCTTCTCTCTAAAAATAAATAAATAAAATCTTAAAAAGGAAAAAAGTTAGTTCTCTGTGTATTATGTGGCTCACCTATGACTCTCATTAACATAGTCATACAGTGTGCACTTTGAAGACTGACTTTACTAGAGCTACAATCTAACTGTATTAGGAGGACAGAGGGATGAGTGTGTGTGGTGAGGTAGGGTAGAAGAGTCAAATTCTAATCTACCATAGTGAGAAGTCAACAAATAATGCCTAAAATTGAAAAGCAAAGAAGCAGAAATATAAGCTTATTATTTAGTGAATTGGCAGTGAAAAAAATAACCCAGTAAGAGAGGTGGAGGTGGCTGTCTCCGGAGCAGGGAAGTGGGGAGAAGGGCGAGCACTGCTGCCTCTGCAGCGATGTGCATGTGTAACTTTCATAAATAAAAAACACAAGAGGGAACCTGCCCACAAGGAGTTATTTGGAAAACTTAGAGGGGCAGTAAAGCCTTCCTACAGTACCTCATATGGTTTTACTTTTTCAGATGACCAGATTACAGTGGTGTCTGTCTGTCTGTACATTACTGCAATATCCTAGCTCATGACCAGCGAAATCCAGCATTTCAGAAGTACATGCAGGATACAGACAAAGCTCTACATTTTAACCAGGGGCCCCGAGGCCACTCAGTCCAGCAGCATCATTAAGTATGGATTTTCTAAAGTTCTTACCAGCAGTGAAAATGCCTTTGGTGCTTTGTCTCAGACTAGAAGGTCTCACGATTGCTGAAAGCCCTGTGAGAAAAAAACCAACAAGGATGCCAAAAAGCCCAGATGTTAGTCATCTCACACTTTAAAACCTGGAACTAACTATTCTTTCAGTTATCCAATAAAACCAGCAGATCTATCTCCACCTCATGTCACAGAATGACAGTGGGAGGGTGTTAGGACTGAGGGCTGGGAGGCCGGAGCGGCCAGCCGTGTCACTGAGCAGTTACATGAGCACAGGCAAATGACTGACCCCTCTGGGCCTAGGCCTCCTCACCATAAAACAGGGTGGATTAGGTGACCTCCAAAAGTCATTTTATGACTTTAAATATACTTAAGGCTGCTGGTTTTCAATTCCAAGATGTAAAAGGATTTAAAAAAAAGAAACAGAAATTAAAAAAACACAAATGTTTCTGGTCAATATTAAAGCTTTCATTCTGAAAACATACAGACAAGACTCCTCAGTGAGGATCAATAGTATGGTCCCTCATGCCCTGTGAAAGGTAGCAGAGATCATACCGTGACCAGAATGATGTTAAAATGAAAAGAACAACAAACAGAGAATATGCCTCCATATTTATCTTCAGAATAGGTATCTGGTGACCTACACCTATGCTCCGACAGCCTGGGGCAGGTCCCTGAGAGTGTGGGTGGAGCCCACCTATTGCAACTAATGTTCGAAGTTGTCACTGTGAATATCGAGCACAGTGGCTTGCACCGTGGAGGGTTAAGCTCAGTTAAGTACTTAGTCAGTAAAATAGGAAAATGCACACATCTGAGTGAGGGAGTCATTTTCAATTTCAAAATTATTTCTGTACTGACTGACCTCATAAACTACCTTTAACACCTCAAAGGGGAGTGGGTCTTTGAAGATAAGGTTCAGATTTTTTTGTAATATCGGGGAGGTCCCGGGAATAATGTGGAGAACATAGGCCATGTCAGAGGGAACCTGCTGAACATACCATGAGACACACTGAATGGGAGCTGGCTGATGAAAGCTGTGTTTTCAATGTTATCTGATGCAAGCTGTGTTCTTGGTATTAGAAGAGCATTAAAAATGCCACTAATCTCCTTTCTTCTCAGACCACCATGAAGAACACTCGCCTTTGAAATAACTGCTAGAAGTTATGCTCTTGGGACCAAAGGAAACTTTGTTTTTCCCCATTGACAGTGATTTAGGGCACAAGAATTTGAAAATAGAAATACTTTTATACCAACCTACTTCAAATGAATGAACGTTTAAATCTGATTGTTAGTGCTTTCTTCTTCCTAGAAGCAATCTATTTCTTGATCTCACCAGGTAAAGAATAAAGGATACATCACATCACCAAGTTTGCTTTCAAGCAAGGCCAGCACTTCCTCAACATCAAATTAAAAAGTATACCTAGTCGCACCACCTCTCCACAGTCAGGATCGTGAGCAAGTTGTAATAAAGTTTCTTCCACATCTCTGTTTTTTCCAGGAGGGTCCATAATATGATTTATTTGTTGCTGTAAGGTTTTGGGTAATGTCATTAGCTGAGTGAATTGTCCTTCTGGGCTTTTATCTATCTAAGGAAAAGAAAAGAGGATGATGTTTATGGAAAGTACTTTGAATTCTATAAATATTGAAAGACCCATGGCTTCTTTTCAAAGTCACACAAACATATACGAACCCATATGCTAGACTAGACAGCAAGCTAAGGAGACAGTCTCCTTTCTGAAACTAAATGCATAAGTGTTCAGAATTCTAAGTTCCTACAAAAAGCCAATTCTTTACTTAAAATATTCCATTTTTACATGAAAAAAGAGATGCCTCTTTTAAGGACCGATTTCTGATTCTCAGTTTTAAAATTTCTATTTGTCTTAAATCCAACAGTTAAAAGAAGTAAGGCTGCAGCTAACAGTAATTACGGCCCCAGCAAATCCAGGCTCTCAAATTACTTCTTCCATTGTAAACACAACGACACTGAGCAACACAGCCAGGTCCACAGAGTCAGTAAGAGGCAGTGGTACCTAAATGTATGTCTCTTGTTTTACATGCCATGATGCATTTCGTAAACTGTAGGAATAAACCGATGATAAAACTAATCATACTCCTTTTAATCCCTGGCACATAGTAGGTACTCAAAAAAAAATTAGTTGAATAAGGGAATGAGTAACTGCATCAATAAACGTTAGTTGTCATTACTTCTCAAATAGGAGTAAATTGTATCAGTGGTTTCTGTTCCCGGCATATTCTAAAATACATCAAACTGGAAGATGAAGACAAATAAAACATATAAAACAACACATAAAACTTGACTTAGAAATGTTTAAATCAAAATTTAGTCACAGAGCTGAGGCTACACCTAGCTTCTCTAAATTCCCAGTCTAATATACTTTACGTCACGGAACTAAATTTCTACAAAATCCTGTAAATACTGCCTGCCTGCCAAGTTGAGAACCAGTAACACTGCCCTCAACAGCTCATCTCATTATTTTCCAAGAAAGAATCTTTCTTGTATTCCTTTAAACAAATGTTTAGGTTTTAACTTTAAGAGAACAGTAAGAAAATAATTAGACAAACAAATGTACTAAATTTTACACTCAGATTTTCCAGACATGACAAACTTTCTTAATTAGAATTCACTCATTCAACCACTTTTTTCATTCAAAAAATATTTATTGAACACATACTAATGTCTTGATTTTCTAGGGGGTTTTTAAAAATTTATTTTTAGAGAGAGGGGAAGGGAAGGAGAAAGAGAGGGAGAGAAACATCAATGTGTGGTTGCCTCTTGTGCACCCCCTCCTGGGGACCTGGCCTGCAACTCAGGCATGTGCCCTGACCAGAATTGAACTGGTGACCCTTTAGTTTGCAGGTCAGCATTCAATCCACTATGCCACACCAGCCAGGGCTGATTTTCTAGTTTTATCTATAAAATCTATGCAAAGAAGAAAATGCTATTATTTAGTGGCTCCAATAAAGGTGAAGGATTTTTTTTACCTAAATATTTCGTATTTATCATTAAGATGGTTCTAAATTCACAGAAATCAACCTTTACTTAGCTGTGGCTAGAGAATGAGAAAAAATAGATATTTCTGTAAAATATGCTATAAGTGATATTTATGGAGTCACATTTTGGAGCTGAGTATTATTAGTGAAAAGAACCGTATATTTCTGTAAAACTTTACATATAAAATGTCTAGAAATTTTAGAGAAGCCAAAATGACTTGAGTACTATGAGGAATTAGAAAATAGTACTTGCCACTGCTTTCTCTTGCAGAAAGAATGAACTGGAATTTTTGCTTGGAAACATGTTTAAAGACAAAATATTAGGTGACATGTTCAAATAAATTGTTAAATTCTAATTATCCTTACTATTTAATTCTTCATGTTTTAATGACATGAAAGTGAAAGTATTGAGTTAAATGATGAGTCAAATTGAACTTTTAAAGCAGATATGGGAAAAGTCCACGTATTATATTTACACGAAGTATCTAGAATAGGCAAACCAGCAGAGGCAGAAAGTAGATTAGCAGATGCCTGGGGGGAGGGGAGCCTAGGGACTGCTAATGGGTATGGGATTTGTTTTTTTGAGTGATGAATTCTAAAATTAGATTGTAGTGAGGGCTGCACAACTCTGAGTATACTAAAAACCACTGAATTGTTACGGTACATGAATCTCAATAAAGCCGGTATTTTTAAAAAGCAGGTAGTAGATGCTATGTTGCATCACACAGATCCTGGCTGGTTTCAGGGCCAAAGCACTCGTTTCAGTGGCAGCTGGCACTTTCTGAGTCCCTCCCAGAACTGTCCTCAGCTAAAGTGAGCTGCCTATGTCCAATGACTGGAAAATGTAGAAATACAAAGGCCTGGTATCTCTGCCTGGTGCTGGGACAACTAAGAAGCCCCACCTAGCTCCACAGTGCCACCACAGGATCAGATGAGGTCTTTGTTTCAAATCTGCCCAATCCTGATCTTACACAACCGGTACCAGGAATGGTCTTAGAATACACACTCCAAGGTGGCATTCTGGAGCTGTGATAGTGTGGAAAGCGAAGAGGGAGCCTCTGAAACTGCCATTCTCATCCCCTAGCCAGAAGAGTAACTAAAAGATAAAAACATCCTGAAAGACATGACAGAGATTAGTATCACCTGTAGACCTAAAAGTAGGGGTATGATGTTTAATTTAATGTGTCAACTTGGCTAGGCTACGGTGTCCAGTACCTTCGTTACATACTAGTCTAGATATTACTGTAAAGTTATTTTTTAGATGTAATTAACACTTAAGTCAGTAGACTTTGAGAAAGGCAGATTACCCTCTATAATGTGGGTGGGCATTGTCTAATCAATTGAAGGCCCTAAGAAAAAAGACAAATGTCTCCTCAGGAAGAAGGAATTCTGTCTCTACATTGCCCACAAACTCAAGACTACCACATACTCTGCCCTGGGTCTCCTACTTACCAACTGGCCCTGTAAATTTCAAACCTGTCAGCTCCCCACAATCATGTGAGCCAATCCCTTAAAATCTCTCTCCTCTCTCTCTCACACACACCCATCTCTATCTCTGTCTCTATCTCTATCTATCTATAGAGAGAGATACATTCCCGTGGCTATTCTGTAACTATCTGTACTTCTTAATCCCTTCACCTCTTCACCTGTTCCCCCATAACCCCCTCCCATCTGGCAACCATAAAAACTCTGTATCCACGATTCTCTGTTCCTCGTTTGCTTAGTTTGTTTTTTAGATTCAATTGTTGATAGTTGGGAACTTATTGCCATTTTTTTGTTCATAGTTTTGAACTTCTTTTTCTTAAATAAGTCCTTTAACATTTCATATAATACTGGTTTGATGAGGAGGGACTCAGTTTTTTCTTGTCTGGGAAGCTCTTTATCTTCCCTTCCATTCTAAATGATAGCTTTGCTGGGTAGAGCAACCTTGGCTGTAGCTGCCTGCTTTTCATGACTTTGAATATTTCTTGCCAGTTCCTTCTAGCCTGAAAAGTTTCTTTTGAGAAATCAGCTGACAGTCTTATGGGAACTCCTTTGTAGGTAACTAACTACTTTTCTCTTGCTGCTTTTAAGATTCTCTCTTTAACTTTTGGCATTTAATTATGTTGTGTCATGGAGGGGGCCTCTTCGCACTCATCTTGTTTGGGTTTCTTAGTGCTTCCTGGATTCACATGTCCATTTCCTTCACCAAATTAGGGAAGTTTTCTTTCATACTTTTTCAAACAGATTTCCAATTTCTTGCTCTTTCTCTTCTCCTTCTGGCACCTCTATGAGGTGAATGTTGGATCACTTGACGTTCTCCCAGAGGCTCCTTACACTATCCTGATTTGGGGGGGGGGTACTTTTTTTTTCTTGTTCTGATTGGTTGTTTTTTGCTTCCTTATATTCCAAATCATTGATTTGATTCTTGGTTTCATCCACCCCACTGTTGGTTCCCTGTAAACTGTTCTTTATTTCAATTAGTGTATCTTTCATTTCTGACTGGATATTTTTATGCTGTTGAGGTCCTCACTAAGTTCCTTGAGCATCCTAATAACTAGTGTTTTGAACTCTGCATTTGATGGATTGTTGATCTCCATTTTGTTTAGTTCTCATTCTGGAGTTTTGATCTGTTCTTTCATTTGGGTCATGTTTCTTTGCTCATTTTGGCAGCCTCCCTGTGTTTGTTTCTATGCATTACGTCAGGAGTGTCCAACCTGAGGCCCACAGGCTACATGCAGCCCAGGATTGCTATGAATGTGGCCCAACACAAAATCATAAATTTACTTAAAATATTATGAGGGTTTTCTGTGATTATATGCTGCAATGCATTTAATATATGGCCCAGGACAACTCTTCTGCATCTAGTATGGCCCAGAGAAGCCAAATGGTTGGACATCCCTATGTTAGGTAGAGCTGTTTTGACTCCCTGTCTTGGGAGTGTGGTGTAATGTAGCAGGTGTCTTGTAAGCGTCTAGTGGAACAGCCTCCCCCGTCAACCAAGTTGGGTACTTGAGGTGTACCTTCTGTGTGGGCTGAGCACACCTTCCTCCTGTAGTTGAGCCTTGGTTGCTGTTGGCAGGTGAATGGGAGGGATTTACCCAGGGCAGTCAGCTGCAAGGACTAGATGTGACCACTGACTACAAACCTTTGCTCTCCATAGAGGATTAACTGTGCAGGGGCAGGGTGGTGTTTGTCTGATGTGGTCTGTAGGTGTCTGCTGGGTGCTCAGGCTCTGGGGCTTCCCAGGTGGTGCTGGCCAATATCAGCCACAACCTATGTTTTGCCCAGGGCCACCCTGCCTGAGCTATAAGGCAATCTGAGATGTCTGCTACTTGTACTGGGCTTGGAGGTTCCCAGGCAAAGTCAAGCTGTGAACCTAGGCTGGCTGCTGCTAGTGATGAGCCTGCAGCCACTCAGCAAGATGTATACAAGCTGAGGGCTCACTGAGGCTAGCTTCTGCTTGTTTGAAAGAAGTTAGGAAATTGTGAAGCATCAGCCAAGACTAGCCATTCATATGGAAAAGCCACTGTTACCAGCTTGGGTAAGCTCATAAGTTGGGTCAGGTAGGGCCTCAGGAGATCTCAAAGATGGGGCAAACAGTGTTAGCCAGGTCAATGGAGTCTCAGACATTGCCCCTGCCTACCAGCCCTGTGGCCTATGGGTGAGGGTTCAGAAAAAGAAAATGGCTTCTGCCTGCCTTTCTGTCTGAGAGAGAGCTGTCCCCCACCTCCTGCCTTGATGCCCGACACTTCAGTTCCTCTGCATATACCACTGGTGCCTTTCAAGCTGCTACCCTAGTGCTGGAGCTCAGAGGGAGTGAGTCTGAGTAAGCCCATGTGCAGGTTCTTTAAGAGGAACTGCTTGGGACTCCAGAAGTTCCTTCTAGTGATTCAATCCCCACTGGTTTTTGTAGACAGAAGTTGTGGGGACTTATCTTCCTGGCACTGGAACCCCGGGCTGGGGGGCCTGGTGTGGGGCTGGGACCCCTTGCTCCTGAGGTACCCCTCCAAAATTTTCATCTACCATATGTGGATGTGGGACCAGCCCATTCTGCATCTCTGTCTCTCCTGCCAGTCTGGATGGATGTGGTTTCTTTAATTCTGTAATTGTTGGACTTCCATTCAACTCAATTTCTGACAATTCTGAGCGATGGTTGTTCTATAGTTTAGTTGTAATTTTGATGTGGTTGTATGTGGAGGTGAGCCACATTTACCTATGCCTCCATCTTGACTGGAAGTTTTAAAGGAAATCCAGAAGTGTGTTGTTCTTTAAAAATAGGCCATGAAAGACATCCAAACATATGAGGAAAGCCAATTCACTAACAGATATGAGTGAATCAACAGAAAAAGGAACAAAGAGAAATAGAGACAATGTAGAGAGGAAGAAAAATCCTCTAAATTATAAAAAAGATCATTAAACAAATAAGAAAAGGTAAGAGTCATAAAACAGAAAAGAATACAATATAAAGAAAATTCAGAGGAAATTAAAATATCAACAGAAGTATCAGATGATCAATTTGAGAAAATCTGGAAAGCAGAAAAAAGAAAACAACCTAAGGAAACAAGAGGAAAGAAAACAAGAGATCAAACTAAGAGGTCCAAAACCTACTTACAGGAGTTTCAGAAAGGATAAAGTGAAAAAAGTGAATTGAAGAAATTATTACAGAAATAATAAAATTTCCTAGAATTGAAGGTCATGAATTCCAGACTGAAAAGGCTCATGAAGTGAAAAACAGACATACAAAGACAAGGGCAAATCATCATGAAATGTATGGATACAAGGAAAAGAAAAAACAATGTCAGAGAGATAAAATAGTCACATTCAAAGGACAGGGAATCTGAATATTATTAGACTTTTTAATGCAACACTAGAAACCAGAAGAATTGAAGATATGATTTTAAAATTCTGAGGAAAAATTATTTCCAACCTAACTTTAGTCCAAACTGTCAATCACTGAAGGGTAGAATTTTCAAATGTACATGGTCTTAAAAAATCTATTTTTCTCACAACCTATGTTAGAAAAGTAAACTTCATTAAAATTAAAGTGGAACCATGAAAGAAGAAGATAAAAGATCTACAAAGTCAAAAGCTAGCAAAAAAGAGAAGCCAAAAAATTCTCAGGGTGACAATGAGAAGTTCCAGGAGAAGAGTTAGTTGTATAGCAAGGCCTCAGAAAGGAAGGGGGATTACAGGGCTCCAAGAAAATGTCACCAAGAAAAACAAGAAACAGAGAAAATGCCTGGTGAGTTTGTCTATAATGTGAGAAGTTTTACAGAATTGTAAAAGAGTAGGATTTTGAACTACTGACAGGTATGAAGATAACCCAGCAAATGAAAAAAATAAGACAATTATTAATTCCAAGAAAAAAGTTGTACAGGAAAGGAAATTTCATAGTAGTATAGGTCACCAATAAAGAAAAAGTAAGTTGTCATAAACAAAGTAAATACTGAATATTAACCTAACCAAAAATCATGAAATAACTACTGTATTTTGCCATATATAATGAACTCCCATGTTAAATGTGCATCCACATTTTTGGCCCAAACTTTCAGGAAAAAAATCTTTCATTTTAATTTTTTAATTCAAATTTTATTTGTTTTTATTTAGAAACAAAACCAATTATCATATTACAGGGCATTATTTTGCATACAGATATTGTTATTGCTTTCTAGAGTTACACTTTCAGTGTGTAAGAATAAATAAAAGAATTAAAAACAGTTATATAGATACAGAATTAGCATTACCCATGCATAATGCATATACTTATTTTTCCCTAAAAAATTTGGGCAAAAATGTGCACATTACACATGGCAAAATATGGTATATGTGGAGCAAAAAGGAGAGAGGTGGGAGAGAAAGTGCGTGTGTGCATGTGTGTTAATGAGGGTGGCATAATCAAATATCCTCATCCTTCATAGGTCTCATCTTTTGTCAAGACAAAAACAAAGTATAAAATTTAAAAATCAAGAAATGAGTCAAATCATTATGCAGAAATATGGAGGTGAACACCAGAAGAATCAGCTTATGAGAGGAAAGAGTTGCCTCTAAGAAGTAGCATGGAGATGCAGGAAGGTATATAGCAGGGAACTCCAATATTTTCTTATAAACTTGAGGTACCATTTGTTTTTTAAACCATGTGCATGCATTACTTTGAGAAAAGTGAAAATTAAAAATAAGAAACCTCAATCTGATGCAAACATGGCAAATTCTGCTCAGTGGAGTGGTGGGTATTCTGGTCATTTCATGATATTCTTTTCTTTCTTTATGTTTAAAATAATTCTTTTAAGTTCCCTTTCAGTTCTAAAAATTCCATTAATTTTTAATCCAATATAATATTAGTTGCCTCTATTATTTGGAAGAAGAATATAAAAAGGTAAAATGCAGTGTTCTTTATGCTAATTTTTTTTTTTTTTAAACCTGAGGTTTTGGCCCTGGCCCTTGTGGCTCAGTTGGTTGGAGCGTTGTCCCACAACTGAGGGGTTGGGGGTTTAATTCCAAGTCAGGGCACATACCTAGGCTGTGAGTTTAATCCCTGGTCCAGGTGTATATGACCTGTGGTCTGGGTGCTTACGATTCCCAGTCCAGGAGTACACAGGAAGCAACCGATTGATACTTCTCTCTTGCCCTTCCTCTCCAAAAGCAATAAAAAAAATGTCCTTGGGAGAGAACAAAAAGTAAAAATAAAAATAAATAAATAAACCCTGAGGTTTCTAGTCACAATAAATATTAAACTCAAATTATTTTTCTCAAAGGAAAAAATCTTTAATATTTATATTCAAATACTTAAATTACCTTAAAATACCTTGAAAGTTTTATTTAATGTATCAAAACAAGAGTACCAAGACATAATAAATATAACAAATGGAGGATAAAAACAAGCTTCAGAATAATACATTTGAGTCTATTTATGTAAAACAAAACCAAGGAAAAAAAGACCAAACACTTTATGTATATAGGTAAAAAAACATACAAAAATGTATACCAAAAAATGTGGAAGTTTAAATGACAAACTGTCAGAAAGATTATCTCAGGAAAGGCAAATGGGATTGGGGACAGAAAGAGTTTATTTTCACTTGTTTTTGATAGATAATTAATATGAATAGTAAGAATTTCAAATGGCAAAAGAGATATACAGGGAAAACAAGCTGTGCCCATATCAGCCCTTGGTTCCCTTCTCCAAAGATGGCCTATCATTACCAGTCTCTTTTGTTACCTTTTTCAGTATTATTCCAAAAATACAGAAGAACAGGTTTATACACAAAACTTACTTTTAAAAATATGTTATTGGACTTCTGGCCAAGATGGAGGCATAGGTATATACACTTGGTCTCCTTACACAACCAAAAGAAGGACAACAAGAAATTTAAAACAAAAAATAACCAGAACTTCCAGAAAATCTAACTGTATGGAAGTCCAACAACCAAGGAGTTAAAGAAGAAACATTCATTCAGACCAGTAGGAGGGGCAGAGACGGGCAACTGGGGCAGGAGAGAACCCATGGCAAGGGGGTGGCTGGAGGACCAGGTGGTCCCACATTTGCTGCAGATAAACTGGGAAGAACAACTGGGGAGCGAGACAGACCATGCAACCCAGGGTTTAAGGGTGGGGCAATAAAGCTTCAAAACCTCTGACTGAAAAAACCTGTGGGGGTTGTGTTAACGGGAGAAACTCCCTTCACAGGAGAGTTCATTGGAGAGACCAATGGGGTCCTAGAACATACACAAACCCACCCACCCAGGATTCAGCACCAGAAGGGCCCAATTTGCTTGTGGGTACCAGGGAAAGTGACTGAAAGCTGGCAGAGAGCCGAGTAAGCAACATTGTTCCCTCTCTGATCCCTCCCCCATATACAGCACCACAATGAAGTGAAGTGGGTTGTCCCACATTGGCAAATACCTAAGGTTCCACCCCTTACAACATAACAAGGAGTGCTGAGACAAAAAATATGCCCCAAATGCAAGAACAGATCAAAGCCCCCAAAACAGAACTAAGTGATAAAGAGATAGCCAACCTATCAGAGGCAGAGTTTAAAACACCGGTAATCAGGATGCTCACAGAGATGTTTGAGTATGGTTGCAAAATAGAGGAAGAAGTGAAGTAAAGAAGTGAAGACTATGAAAAGTGAAATAAAGAAAAATATACAGGGAACCAACAGTGAAGGGAAGGAAACCAAGACTCAAATCAACAATTTGGAGCAGAAGGAAGAAAGAAACATTTAATCAGAAAAAAATGAAGAAACAAGAATTTTAAAAAATGAGGAGAGGCTTAGGAACCTCCAGGACAACTTTAACCATTCCAACATCAGAATCATAGGGGTGCCAGGAGAAGAGGAAGAGCAACAAGTGGAAAAGTTATTTGAAAAAATAATGAAGAACTGCCCCAATATGGCAAAGGATATAGACTTCCAGGAAGTTCAGGAAGCTCAGAAAGTCCTAAAGAAGTTGGACCCAAGGAAGTACACACCAAGGCACATCATCATTACATTACCCAACATTAAAGATAAGGAAAGAATCTTAAAAGCAGCAAAAGAAAAAGAGAGTTACCTACAAAAAGAGAGTTCCCACCAGACTATCAGCTGATTTCTTAAAAGATACCTTACAAGCAAAAAGGGGCTGGAAAGAAGTATTTAAAGTCATGAAAGGCAAGGACCTACATCTAAGATTACTCTATCCAACAAAGCTATCATTTCGAATGGAAGGGCAGATAAAGTGCTTCCCAGGTAAGGTCAAGTTAAAGGGGTTCATCATCACCAATCCCTTATTATATGAACTGTTAAAGGGATTTATCTAAGAAAAAGATGATAAAAAATACGAACAGTAAAATGACAACAAACTCACAAGTATCTACAATTGAACCTAAAACAAACTAAGCAAACAACGAGAACAGGAACAGAATCACAGAAATGGAGATTACATGGAAGGTTATCAGCAGGGAGGGAACAGGGAGAGAAGAGGGGGGAAGTTACAGGGAATAAGAAGCATAATTGGTAGATACAAAGTAGACAGGGGGAGGTTAAGAATAGTATAGGAAATGAAGAAGCCAAAGAACTTACATTATGACCCATGACATGAGCTAAGATGGAGGAATGTTGGTGGGAGGGGTGTACAGGGCGGAGGGGAATAAAGGGGAGAAAAAAATCAAACAACTCTAACAGCATAACCAACAAAATATATGTTTAAAAATAAAATTAAATTAATAAAGTCTTAAATAAATAAATAAACAAACAAACAAAAATATATTATCAGTCTGCGATGGTAAAAAATTTGCCTAGCCCAAGAGACAGAAGGGAAACTGCAAAGAAAGCACTTATGGCTATAAACAATTTTTCTTTAGTCCTCATCTGAGTCCTCAGGCCCTGGATTTGGACCCAATTTTTCATTTATGGTTGCTTGTTTTAGGTAATAAAACTGTTCCTTTAAAATAATGGAGACTATTGACAAAATGTTATCATACTATTCATATTGCTCTAATCCTTACTTTCCTCTTAAAATAGACCTTGCCTTAAAATGGTAGAAGTTGTTTACCACAGAATTACCTCCAGTCTGCCTTGCTGGATTTTATACACCACTTGTGGATTCTCCTGTAGAATGTTGCCATACAGCTCACGAAAGTGGGCTATGTTGGGCTTTACAATATTCAATACCTTTGTCTTATCCTCTCCGACCACCATCCGAAAGTCACCTGGTTAAATCGAACAAAAAAAACAGTTTTCACTGATAATCCATACTCTGACCTATGGACTACAGCTCCACTTTGATCCTGCGCTAGTTCAAGATGGCAGCACCCCTCATTCAGAATATTTCCTTGTCCTCCTCAAAACCGTGAACACATCCCCAAAGAATGCAGGCACTTGTTTGGGGGAAACAGAAAGCCTCTCAAATCATAATGCCCTTTATGACAGTTAAAATATAGTTACCTAAGTACAAAAGGTAAACATCATTGACAAGCTAATTTGTTTTTGTTTTTCCAATGCAGACGTTTCTGTATTTACAAACTTTCATCTTGTGAACAGAACGTTGCCTGTGACCCAGCAAGGAAATCACCTTCAACATGACCTTGTTATTGCTTACGCAGTGTGGACCTGTTTGCTCTGTTTGCCTGAGGGCTTTTGAGGTGCTTTGTGAACATAAATACCTTATTATATTTGATAAAGGCAAGAGCAGTGAGTGTTAAAAGTCCTAGTACCTTATTTACATTTAAGATGAACTTGAAAGCAGATACAATTTTTAAAATTTTAAGTGAAGAAAAATGAGAAACAGAACATTTGCCTGTGGAATGAATTAAGCTACAAAATATATCATTCTAAAGGACAAAGAGCAACTTTTGAAACAAACGTAAAGTGCCCTGTCCTGCCTATGCCATTGACAATTATCAGCAAGATATAGAGGGGAAAAGGTGATAAAATGAGAAAACTGGAGCGAATGCCTATTAGGATAATGTTAATTCAAAGCTGGGCACATGTGAGGATCTCCCACCCAGGTGAAGCTCAGAGAAAGCAATGTGGCTGAAACATTGCTGGACAGGTAGAAGTTGCGTAGGGGGTTAATGAGGTAGCAAGTCAATCAGGTACCCTAGCTGCTGAGGAAGCCCCTGGGACGAGATGACAATTTAATTTACCATCCAAACTAGTTCACTTTTGAGGATGAAGGGAACACTATAAATAATTCCACAGAGACAAGTACAAACTGGGCAAACCAGGACAAATGATTACCCTGGCCGATGTCTTTTGGGGTGGAAAGGATGGGGGGCAGGGAGGAGCCATCGAAATCATTACATGCCACAGTACATTTTCCTAGAGCAAGCTGTTGGTTGTCTTAGAAAAAAATAAGAAGATATACAAAGATATACAATTACACACACACACACACACACGCACTGCAGTAAGGAATAAAATACCCCTGGTTTTTAAGACCAGCTTATGCTATAATTTGGTGGAAAGCAGCTGGGGACTAAAAGCTCGGGAAAGCATACTCAGGAAGGTTGGGGCCTCTGGAACCAAACCTTCATGACATGAGGTCTGACTCTTCAGTGCAATGAGAGAAGTGACTTCTGTTCATAACAAGCTACCCAAATATGGATGACCTTGTTTTTTCACTATTATTTTTTAAAGGGAAAGAGACTTATATATTTAAAACCTGGGATGACTGCTGTTGTCATCATAAATTGCTAAAACCCATCTCTGGAGAGCATGTCTAAAGAAATAAACCCAAACAGAGGTTAAGAGGTAAAGTTTATTGAGCATCTGGTAAGCATCATGCACTGTTCCAAGTGCTTTGCTGTAGTGCCTCATTTAACTCACATATCCGTCCTGTCAGGTAGATACTATTCTAACCCCATTTAGCATCAAGGCAACAAAGACATAGAGCTGAAGTAAACTGCCTAATGTACTACATACATACAACTATTCACTGAAACATTATTTATTGAAATACTGGAAGCAACCCAAATGACCAGCAGGGGAATGGATAAGCTACGATGGTACACCCATACCCAACCACAGAACAGTGTACAACCATTAAAAATTACATTAATCAGCCCTGTCTGGGTAGCTCAGGTGGTTAGAGGATTGACCTAATATGCCAAGATTGTGAGTTCCTCCCCAGTCAGGGCACATAAAAGAATCAATCAACGAATGCAAAAATAAGTGGAACAACAAATTGATGTTTCTCTTTCAAATCAATTAAAAAAAAATTATAGTAACCACACAGAGTAAAAGGAAAATGGTCATATAAGAAAACAGATACAAGCCCTGGGTGGGTGGCTCAGTTGGTTGGAGCATCATCCCATACTCCAAAGGTTGCAGGTTTGATCCCCAGTGTGGGGGTGGGGTGGGGGGGCACATATGGTGGTGGGAGCAGGGGGTGGGGGGGCAGCTGATCGATGTTTCTCAAATCGATGTTTATCTGTCTCTCTCCCTTCTTATCTCTCTAGAATCAATAACAAACAAACAAACATATCCTGCAGTGAGGATTTAAAAAAAAAAGAAAACAGGATATAAAAGTATAAGAAAACTTAGTAAAAAAACAAAAACAGGAAAAACAAGACAAAGGAACTACATAAAAATGGTTATGTTTGCTCTAATAAGATATGTTTACTGTGGGCTTTTGTGTGTGCTTTACATTTCCTATCTTGTTTAGTCTAATTATTCCCAATTGTACAGGTGAGGATAGGCTGAGTCACAAGATCCAGCTGCTCTTCAGTATCAGTGTAGTGACATTTGAGGTGACTAATTTTAGTCTGTAATTTTCCTCTACTACCCTCACTTCTGTAATACTAGCATATCACTTTTAGCATTTTAAAATAAATTCACAGGATGCTGAGATGTGATGACCTGGCAACTGTGAATGGAAAGGAAGCTGGATTTCAATCGTGTGAATCCTTATGCTTTTGCTTAGAGTCTAGAAATGGGTTCTGATCTGCGAGGGGATGAAATGTCAGCAAACTCAGAGTCTAACATGGCTGGCTCTGATGTGAAAGACCAGTTTGGATCACTTGTGAGTCCTCAACAATTGTGTCATTTCTTCTTTTTCTGTACATTCAACCAACAAAAAATTCTTATGCTTT
Organism: Anoura caudifer; assembly: GCA_004027475.1. Classification (NCBI taxonomy): domain Eukaryota; kingdom Metazoa; phylum Chordata; class Mammalia; order Chiroptera; family Phyllostomidae; genus Anoura; species Anoura caudifer. The sequence goes on along the minus strand of PVKU01010612.1, from coordinate 23,302 downwards.
AGATAGCAACTTTCTGAGAGAGGGACTGCATTATACCAAAATGTAAACACAAACTAATTCAAATATATTCCCTGAAGAACAATCGCATGCCAGGATTAAAGGGTTTGGAAAATACTAAGGACCCTCTGGGAATGAGGACTGGGGCTTACTCGTCTCTGTCTCCCCAGCTCCTTGGTGTACTGCCTGGCACACGGAAGGCATGTCGATAAATATCTGCTGAATTGAATTTCTCCAACTGCTGTGCAGCAGAGCTAGCTCAGCCACAGGGAACAGCAAGCAGATGGGCTTATTACCCATTTCTTCAGAACAAAATAAATAAAATTGTGGGCACAGCATGAACCAGCGTCTGATCATAAGAATCAATTCTTCTTACTGTCAGAGATGTTTGCAACAAAACACAGAAATTGAGAAAACTGCTGACTTTTATTTTATGCCTCTACTGATGGGTTTAACTCTTGACTGTTCAAGCCAATTTTATAAAATAGGTAACCAAAAGGATAATTTCTCTGACTCTGGAATGAGGCAAACTCAGAGGCTTGTAAACCATGCATAGTTGGCTTGACTGCTCTGTGCTTCTGGCATGCCATCAGTGGGCAGGGACCTTTTTACGAATGTAGGGATGTGAGAGGCTGTGCAGTACGGTGGAAGGGGCCTGGCTTTCAGGTCTGGAAATGTCCGATGGTGACTGGAGATTAACTTTTCTGAGTTAGTTTCCTTCTCTGTAAAATGGCTGTAACAATCATACTAACCTGACAAGGTTGCTTTTAGATTTAAATGAGTTAACATTTAACTCATTTTACTCATTTAACTCATTTTTAAAGTATTTGAGAATGCTTTGTAAATAGTAAGGCAGATATTGTTATAATATACACACATACGTAAACACATACTTACACAATGGGCAAAGGATGGGGGTAGGGGAAGCCAAATCTTTGAAGATAATGACTGGCTAACATTTTCCCCTCTTAAACTAACTGCAATACAGCTGTCATTTCAGTTCAATAAATATTTGGGTGGCTAGTAAGTACAACGAGCTGCAATAGACATTGGAGATATAAAGATATACAACCTACCTAGGGCAGCAAGTGCTACAAAAACAGATCTTCAGTGCAGGTTCCAGCAGTGGGGTATTTCCTAGGTGGTAGTGTTTAAGAACAGGAGCCCACACTGGAGGTTAATAGGGCAAAACAATATTCATTTTTAACAGCTTTTTTTGAGATATGATTTATATAACACACAATTCACCCATGTGAAGTATACAATTCAATGTTTTTTAGTATATTTACAGAGTGGTGTAGTCATCTTATTTCAGAAAGTTTTGGCCTCCCTGAAAAAATTCTGTGTCCATTAGTAGTCATGCCCCATCTCCCTCTACCCTCTCACCGCCAGCCCTAGGCAAAGAAAGCCTGTTATCTGTCTCTACAGATTTGCTGATTCTGGACATTTTATTTTTTATTTTTTTTAAATTTGGTTATTTTATTGTTGTTCAATTACAGTTGTCTGCATTTCCCCACCACCACTCCACCCACCCCAGCCAAACCCACCTCGATCCCTTGCTTTCACCCTCTCCCTTGGTTTTTCCCATGTGTCCTTTATAGTAGTTCCTGAAAATCCTTCCCCCCATTGCCCCCTCCCCACTCCCCTCTGGTTATTGTTAGATTGTTCTTAATTTCAATGTCTCTGGTTATATTTTGTTTGCTTTTTTTTTGTTGTTGATTATGTTCCAGTTAAAGGTGAGATCATATGGTATTCTGGACATTTTAGATAAATGAAATTGTACAACATATGGTCTTTTATGACTTAACATAAGTTTTCAAAGTTCATCATGTTGTAGCAGTCATTGGTACTTATTCCTATTTATGGCTAAAAAATATTCCATTGGACAGATGTATCACATTTTATTTATCCATTCCTCAGTTGGACATTTGGGTTGTTTCCATTTTTAGGCTATTCATTATGAATAACACTGCTATGAACTTTTGTGTACAAGTTTTTGTGTGGATATATGTTCTCATTTCTATTGGGTAGGTAACTAGGAGTAGAATTCTGGATCACATGGTAACTCTTGTTTAATATTTTGAGGAACCAACAAACTGTTTTTCCAAAGCAGCTGTATTATTTTGTAATCCTACCAGCAATGTACGAGGGTTTCAATTTCTTTGCATCCCCACCAATACTTATTCTTGTCTGTCTTTCTGATGGTAGCCATTGTAGTGGGTGTGAAGTGGTGTCTTTGTGGTTTTGATTGACATTTTCCTAATGACTAATGATGCTAAGCAGTTTTTTTTGTGCTTATTTACTATTTGTATACTCTTTTTAAAAATGTCTATTAAATCCTTTGCCTATTTCCATACTGGGTTATTTGTCTTTTTATTGCATTATAAAAATTCTTTATACATTCTGGATACTAGTCCCTTTTAATTTTTATGTAGTCCCATGTATCTATATTTTCTTTTGTTGCTTGTATTTTTAGTGTATATCTGAGAAACTACTATCTAACCCAAAGTCACTCAGTTAAGAGTTTTATAGTTTTAGCTCTTAAATCTATAATTCATTTTGAGTTAATTTTTTATATAGTATAAGTTAGGGGTTCAACCTCATTCTTTTGCATCTGGGCAAAATAATACTTATTTATTCAAAGATGACTGAGGCAGTGTTTCTAGGAGGCAGTCTAACACACAATTCAAAATCATCCTCAAAAATATCTCCATGCCTGCAGAAGACTAATTCACATGTGAAAGAGAATGAGATAAGACCAGCTGATGTGCCCTGGCTGGTGTGGCTCAGTGGGTTGAGTGCAGGCTGGGAACCAAAGGGATGCTGGTTCGATTCTTGGTCAGGGCACATGCCTGTGTTGTGGGCCAGGTCCCCAGTGGGGGGCGTGTGAGAGGTGCCCACACATTGATGTTTCTCTTCTTGTTCTTCTTCCCTTCCTCTCTCTCTCTAAAAATAAATAAATAAAATCTTAAAAAAAATAGCTGATGTACTTAGTGATATAAATTTGAATTACTTTTTCTTTTATACACTTTACAGAACACAGAATGGATGCGTGTGGGAAAGAATGGAGAGAAATCAGGTTTATGATGCTGGTTCAGGAGGGAACCAATATCACAACTATTTATCCACCCATTCATTCATTATTTACTGAACACCTGGTAAGCACTGGAAGAGAGTGAGCAGAACCAGATAAAAATTTCTGCCCTCTCCATATATATGGTGACACATAGACCAAAGACAAGCAAACTTACAAACAAATAAAATAAATAGTATTTCAGGTAGTGAAAATTGCCATGAAAAAAATACAAGAAGAAAATGATGACTGGGAGTGGATAACGAGGGTCCCTGGGAAAAGAGTGTCCTGGGTGTGAACTAGGAATGACACCCACCACGACGAACCCTTCGTACAACAGTGAAAGGTTAAGAGTGAGGGTTCCAGAACCAGACTGCCTGTGTTTAGATCCTAACTTGGGCCTTACAAGCCGCGTGACCCAGGATAAGCTACTTAACTTCTTTGGGCTTCAGTATCCTCAAATGTGAAATGGAAGCAACAGTTTATACATTTCAAGGATTAAATGAGTTAATACGTGTAAAACACTTAGAACAATTCCTGACAGGTGGGCACAAGAATTATTGGGAGGATCACTTCATAAATTATGTAATTGTTGTCTAATACTATGCTGTACACCTGAAACTCATATTTAATAATATCAAGTGTTATCTGTAATTGAAGAATAAAGTGTTAAAAAATAACAATATCTGATAAGTAGTAAATAATCCATAAATATTAGACACCACTGACAATCAGTATTCCTTCAGGAGTGTTGCATTCTCAGAAATTAGTAAGTAACAAGTGCAGAGTCCCAAATGAGGCTTCAGCAAAAGCTCGAGCTTGCCAAGCACTGAGAAATATGCTTCCAAATTTCTGAAATGCCTAATCCCTAACATGCAAGTCATCAAATGACACTGTTTGCAAGTTTCAGATAGTGTCACTATTATGGAACAAATCCTAATAGCTCTCACTCCAGAAAAAATTTACTGACTTTTACTAGGACCCAGAAATGGGATGTTTAGAGTACCGGCACCCATTTCTAATTTTCTTCTCCAAGAATCACTCAACTGGCAACTAAACTTCTTCATTGCTTTGTCTTGTTCCTAGAAGTAACTGAGCCTGTGTTCAGATGACTTGGCATTGAAAGAAACCCATTCTCTCTCTTACACAAGAGTGCTGGAAGGTGTTTTCATTCCTAAGGACTGTAAAGGGTCAGATAAATCCACCTGATGTCAGTATTCTGCTAATTTTGACAAACATTTATCAACATGTAACAAGTTTTGTAATTCTTTTTTTAAAGATTTTATTTATCTCTCTCTATATATATTTTTTAGAGAGAGAGAGAAAGGGAGGGAGAAATGGGGAGAAAGAAACATCAATGTGTGAGAGAAACATCCATCGGTTGCCTCTCACACGCCCCTCCCTGAGGACCTAGCCCACAACCAGGCATGTGCCCTCCCTGGAATCGAACCAGCAATCCTGTTGGTTCGCAGGCCAGTACTCAATCCACTGAGCCACACCAGACAGAGCAAGTTTTGTGATTCTTATAGTTACATAATTCCACTTTGGAGAACATATCTGAGGACATCAGTGCACTCTGTACCCCTTCCCCTACCAAAGTAATTTGTCCAAAGTGATTCATAGCAGTGTCACTAATAAAACAATGACAAATGGAGCCAACCTGAATGCCTGTCAATTACAGAATGAGCAAAACATTGTGTCTCAACCTGGGAAAACCTATGTGGCCAGCAATTATACATGATAATAGTAATAAATAATAATAATAATAATTTTCTGAGCATGAACTATCAATAAGGTATGATGCCGGGGGCTTTTATATATATTATCTCACTGAAAATCTTCTTATGAGATAGTTATTTCCAGTTTACAAATAAGAAAATGGGCTCAGAAAGGTTCAAGCACCTCTACAAAGCTAGTATTCTCATTCAGGCCTGAATGTAGTATTTACCTTTCTGTTGTCTATTATATCAAGCAGCTGTATTAATAAAAGCAAATATGTATCTAAAATAATGGCTAACATTTATTGAGCATTTACCATATATCAGGCACTGTACTAAACACTTTATGTTTAATTTGATTTATATAAAAACCTTTTTTAGAGATAAAGAAATTAAGTCATAAGGAAAAAAGACACTCACCCAAAAAAGCTAATTAAGGGTACAGCTAAAATTTAAAGCCAGGCACCTGACTTCAGAGCTCCCAAATTTTAAACATTTCACTAAGGCTGCCTTCCACAAATTAGTATTAAGTTTTTTAAAAAGCAAGGTTCAAAATAGGATGCTAATTTAAGTAGTTAAGGGTTTAATGTTGATTGTTTTCATGTGAAGTTGCTCACTTCGCTGAGGCACTGCTCTGGTTCAAGTCCTTGTCATCATTCACAATTGCTGGTTTCCCTGTCCATCTACCCAACAATTATGTGCAGAGTGCCTACTATGTGCCGCACAGCGTTTCAGAGACTGAGGTCACAAGGGCAACAGAACACAGACACTGTCCTAACTATACTCCCAGCAGGCTCCTCTCTACCTGGACAGCTGTTATCTGGGCTCTCCTCACCAGCCCTCATGTGTTGGTGCCCAGTTCAAGTGTCACCTCCTAGAGAGGCCTTCCTGGAGGCCATGTCCACCTTCTTCCCCTGTTCTAGTGCTGCCACTGTTTGCTGTCAGACTTTTCAACTAGAATGAAAGACCCATGAGGGCAGGGACAACGACTGCCTTATTTACTTCCTTTATCTCCAGAGTTTAGAAGAGTGCTTAACATAGGAGACTCTTGCAATTATTTGCTGAATAAATTAAACTTTCCCCTGTTTTTAGTTTCTCTCTCTCCTGCATAGTGGTGGCAAAATGATCTTTTCACAGCAACAAATCTTGCAATGCCTGAAAACTTCTATAGCTCCTAGTTGTGTACAGCTTGTCAAATTCCACTTTTGTTTCATTTTGTATTCAATGCCCCACCCAACCTGAAGTGGGTCTAACATCTTCTCCAAAATATCAGAGAAGCAATGAAATTAAATGGTAGGAGTGTGGGCTAAAGTTTCAGCTCCAACACGTACTAACTTACCAGACAACTGACCTTGGACAGATCTGGGCCTCAGTTTTCTATAAAATGTGTCAATAATACAGCTTCCAAATCAAAGGGATGTTGTGAGGATTAAACTAGTTACTAGATCAAAAGTATTGAGAATCATTCCTGGAACAAAATAATAAATGCTGTTTACTCCTGTCATAAGCCTTGGACTTCAAGTCACATCAATCTACTCCTTCTTTCCTACATAAGCCATGTTCTTTCACACACTCCCTTTCCTTTTCTTACATGTGTTATTTTGTAGTCGACCACTGACTCACTATGACTGCATATGTTGACTAATGTGAAGTTCTTTAAAGCAAAAATTATACCTGTAATTCTTTATAAGGTATGAAATGCTGATTTGCCTGATAAATGTGAAACCAGGATCATTACCTAAATTTAGTTCTTTCAATAGTTTGTACTTACATAAGAAAGTTCAAGGTGCACTTTAAAGTTCACTTGGTTTTCCTTTTCTATTCATTTAAATGCTGAGTTCTAAGAATAACTGAAGGATTAGAAAACTTTCTCCTCCGCCATCTTCCACCTACTCCTTTCTCACCATCATTTACAACAAAAAAGCCATAAATACTGACCCGGGGCAGTCGAAGTGATCCTTAAATACTATGTTAAATGTAGGGGCTATTATTACCACTAGTAATACTGATAGATCTTGCCTCTGCCGGTAATTACTAGCAGGAACTTGCCCAATAACATGGAGAAACACTATTTTTTTCTGGTCCTCCTCCCCCTATCCCTTCTAGGTAGAAATGTTGAACTTCACAAGCTAAGGGCAACATATTATCTCTCAACTGGAAATGGGTGAAAAACAAATGTCAAAGTTGTAAATAAAACGAGATTGGTAGGTATTTTAAAGTTGGGAATATTCTGAGGGCTTAGGAGGTTTGGGTGGTTTGCCAAAGAGACAGAACTGGATCCATTCAAAGATACTGGGTTCTCAGAAACCTAGGAAAGGCAGGAGGAGGAACTGCCTTTCAACACATCGCCTTGGGCAGATTTCATACCTATGAAAGATACCTGCAGGGCCAGGATCCTTCCCTAGCCTCACTGTTCTAGCCCGGTTCCAGCATATTATAGAGTAGGTAATCATGCATTGTACTGTGTCCCGGCTTAGGAACAACCATCATATGTATTAGGTTGAAGACTTTTTGGAAAGTGTTTCATTCATAAGCTAGTGCCTGCGGAGAGTTGTAAGCAGTTCCCTCTGGAGAGGATTTGCCAAGTAGCGTGTCCTAAATTTTGCAGTAAGAAGCCAACCTCACTGAAATGAGTATTGTGGAATACTTGGCCAAATTCTCAGATCCAAATCTGGGTTAAGCAATAAATAATATAATGGCAAGAAAATAAGACGAAACTACATAGAAATGGGAATGCCTGGAAACTGAGACAGCTGGAGTCAGACACACAAAGATTTGAAACCAGACTCTCGACTCCCCTCCTCTGAGTGCCTTTCTCCTAACAGTCCAGGGCTGCCTCTGTCACTAGCTAGGTCTCGGCTTAGCTGTCACCACTGACTCTCTGTTGTGAAGATGGCCCCACCCTCAACCTGATTCATTTTCTTCTCTTCATAGCTTTTAACTACTATCTGAAATTACCTTATTAATTCTTTACTGTCTCTCTCTTAAAAGAACATAAACTCCATGAAATATTTCACTCATGTCATGCTCACTAGAGTATACCTAGGGCCTAGCACGAAATGTGTGGCACATGGAAAAATAAATATTTGTTAAACAAATAGGGCTATTGTGTGAGTCAGTGTGGAATAAATTAACTATCTACATGCCCACCTACCTGCCTCTCTGTGTCGGGTACAGTGCTGCTATATAGCAGACATTAATAAATATTATAAAAGATACTGTTATGAGACAAAAAATAGTCACTGAACAACTTAGAGCTATATGTCTCATAGCACAGAAGACACCAGGAGTATAAAAACATGATTCTTCCAGGAGGCAAAGGAAAAATCAGCTAAAGACTGATAGCAACTTGAATGCTAACTTGAAGTCTGCTAATAGGGAAAAGCAGTTATGTCATCGATGAACTTCTTTAGTCAATGTTCAGAATTTATAGAAAACTCCTAGAAGCTGCCTAATCCCATGCTGATGTTGACGACATGGGAAAACGTTGAAGAGTGGTTGTGGTGTAGGCAAAGTAGAGAACGGTTCTGCATTTTCTTCTGTAAAGTCAATGAAAGACTTCTGGTCCATCTTCCTCACAGGAGCAAGGTGGGGGAATTCCCTAACAAAGTGACCCCACACCCCACATGTTGCATGTAAACCCATTCACCCAGGTACACAGCCATACCACTCTCTGCACCTCCCCCACCTTTTATGGAACATCAGGGGTGCTGCCGCATGGAACTGGAAGCAACCAAAGACTTCCTTTCTCCACAGTGTTGCAGTTACAGCTGTGGTCATGCTAGATACATTTTGAGAAAAACACTGAAGAATAAGACTTTTAAGATCTCTTTCAGCATTACATTTCCATGAAATCTTATCTGTACAGGGATTCAAAAAATTACCAAACTGCTTTTGCAATATTTTGAGCATAGTTTTTTGACTCAAAAGTTGGAAAAGAGGGTATTTACCTAAGATAGTGGTTTTCAAACTATTTTTAAAGTAGACTACTTTTTTGTAAATGAAATTTTATATAGCTCTTTAATACAATAAAGAGATAAGTGTGGTACTCCACTGGTTACAGCTGGGGCAAGGGGCTAGGGCTCTACCCTCTTTGTTTTCCCCTTGGCGTCTGAAGGGACCCCTGACATCTCTGAGAAACACAGCTGGTTAAGTGAAAGGGAAAGAAAGCTAATATTTAGATAAATAAATGGAGAAGAAGGGGAAGATTTCCCTTAATGTGGAGGAAGAGGTACAGTTGGAAAGTTATCACTTTGTAACCATCATAGTAAAAAGGTGGGTTTGAATAAGAATCATCAATGGATGCTTGACCTAGGAGGAGCAGTTTGATGAGAAGCAGGATATTTAGTCCTGGCTGGTGTGGCTCAGTGGACTAAGTGCTGGCCTACAAACTCAAGGGTTGCTGGTTTGATTCCCAGTCAGAGCAAATGCCCAGTCAGCGCAAATGCCGGGGTTGTGGGCCAAGTCCCTGGTTGGGCGCATGAGAGAGGCAAACACATATTGATGTTTCTCTTCCTCTCTTTCTCCCTCCCTTCTCCTCTCTCAAAAAATAAATAAATAAAATCACTTAAAAAAAGGAAGCAAATACCATAAATGTCTCTCTAAATTGCTTAAAAGTGAGAAAAAAACTGCTTATCAGGGCATAAACATCATTGGTAGATTTCAAATATATGAATGTCATATAAGACAAAGAAAGGCTGAGGAAGTATTCCTGATTGAAAGATAAAAGAGACATGATATCTCAATATAATATATGACCCATCTCAATACAATATATGATCCTTGACTGGATTATGTACTGGAGGGGAAAAAACACCATGGAGGACATTATCGGGACAACTGACAACACATGGAATATGGATCATCGATTTGATAAAAGTACTGAGTTGGTGTTAAATTTCCTGAATTTGAAAACTGTACAGTGGCTATATAAGAGAATGTCCTTATTCTTTGGAAACACATATTGGAAGTATTTGGCCTAAAGGGAACATGATATGTGGCACGCTTTTAAGTAATTTATAAAAAATGCATAATACAGTGTACTTATACATACAGAGAGAGCAGTGGTTTTCAAAGTGGGATCCCTGAAGAAACATTACGCAGGAGCTTGCTAGAAATACAAAATCCTGGGCCCCATCCCAGACCTACTGAAAAGCAGCTACCTGGAGTGGGCCCAGTAGTCTATTTTAACAAGCCCTCCAGGGGATTCCACACTAAAGTCTGAAAACCACTGGTACAGAGAAAGAAATGTGGTGAAATGTTAAAATTAGTAAATTGGGGCAGAGGATACATAGGTCTGTATTACTGAAATTTTTCTGTAAGTTTGAAATTGTTTCAAAATAAAAATTAACAACAACAAAAGGATTACCCTGGGTTAATTCATGTACAGATGTGGACAGGAAGAGACTTTGGAGGCAAGGAGGCAAATCACTGGACTTTTGCAGTAACCTACACAGGAAGGAATGGGTTTTGGAACTAAGGTTGCTACAGCTCCACTGTAGAGTGAGGAGTGGGATGTTAGTACAGTCTTATGAAGACTGTACTAATAGTCTTCAACAGACAACAAAGCTTCTTGCAGAAAATTTGGGAACCGAATGTACCAACCTGAATAGGAGAGTCCAGCAATCTCTATAAAGAGGTCTTCTTCAGAAAAGCTTTCGGGGAGCATGAGGAAAGCAGCAGTCACAGCGCTCCTCAGATTTTTATCTAGGGCTGACCTGAGAATGACATTCTCATTCATTGCTACGATTTTCACCTGAAAAAAGGAGAACATTCAGAAGAAAAATTCCAGAAGAGTATCACTCAGCCTAAGGGGTTTGTAATGGAACATGCAACAAAACTGTCCCAAACAGTTTTGGAATATTAGGCCAGTTGACACAAAATAGTAATTATTCTAATAAACAATCCCAGAACCTCCTGTTTTGTGCCAAATCAGAGAAGTCATGACACAGAAAAAAATATATAAATAAATAAACATACCTCTTAAATGAGGTTTTAAAAAGAAGTCGGTAGAAATGGAATAAATGTCCTTTTGGAAATTTAATTTTTATTTTATAATCTCATTGTTCACTTAATTTTATGATGGACAAAGGCAAAATTTTAATTCTTTATTTAGAACTCAATTGTTCTATTACCCATATATAACCTGAGTAATTCACATACTATTTTGAATTGATTTTGAACTTGACTAAGGAAAAAGGAAAGAAAATTAGCTACAGTAGAAAGAGCATGGGTTTGTAGTACAGGTATGGGCTCAAGTCCAGGTATTTACTAACTATATGAATTTGGGCAAATTACTAAACTTGTCACCTATAAAATAGGGATAATAGACATGCATCAAAGAATTATTACAAAGATTGAATGAGATAATAAATGTAAAGTGCCTAATGTACTAGTGAATGCCTTGTTCAATAAAATAAATCTTTCTCCTGAATATACAGCAGAGGTCGCTGTCCTTGACTTTCCCCAAGTTCATGAAAATATAATTGCTGTAGTCTGTCCGGAGATTCTAGGTTTTAAAGACTGCACTGTAGTCAAAAGAATGTGTTCAAGTCCCAGCTCTATCTCTTACTAGTTCTGTGACTATGGGCATAATGTGTTATCAGTAAAATGGGGTTAACAACAGAATCAAGCTTATAGGTTGCTGGGAAGATTAAATTAGATATTACACATGAACCCTTAGCTGAAATAAGATTCATACGTGTTTCTTCATGCATACTGAAAGAGTTTCTCTAGGAAAGAGGTTCTCACTTTTAGCAAGCACCAGAATCCCCTACAAGGCTTGTTAAAACACATATTATGAGGCCATTCTCTGGAGTTTCTGATTCAGAAGGTCTGGATATGACCTGAAAATGTACATTTCTAACAAGTTCTGAGGTAATGTCTGTGCTTCTGGTCCAGTGGCCACATTATGAGAACCACAGCTCTAAGGTATATACTTAGAAGTAGAATTGCCAAATTGCTCTTTGAAATAGTTGTACCAAGTTACACTCTTGCCATAATTTTTTTAAAACCATCATGCTCCTTCTACTGATAAGAACTCCATAAATCTCAAATGTATCCAACGTCTCTAAACCATTTAGTGCCACCACCAAATTCTATTTCTATTCTAGAAAACAGGGCTTAAATTGCCTTTTATTTGTCAAATAAAGATAATTTGTTTTTTTAAACTATATTTCATTGATTATGCTATTACAGTCGTCCCATTTTTTTTCTCCCCTTTATAACCCTCAAACCTGCAACCCCCTGCTCTGTTAGTTCATGTCCATGGGTCATATATTCAAGTTCTTTGGCTTCTCCATTTCTTAACCTCCCCCTGTCTATTTTGTACCTACCAATTATGCTTCTTATTCCCTGTACCTTTTTCCCCATTCTCTCCCTCCCTGCTGATAACCTTCCATGTGATCTCCATTTCTGTGTTTCTGTTCCTGTTCAGTTGTTTGCTTAGTTTGGTTTGTGTGTGTGTATGTGTGTGTGTTTTAGAGGTTCAGTTGTTGACAGCTGTAAGTGTGTTGTCATTTTACTGTTCAGTTTTTTTAAGTATATGTTATTGATTATGCTAATATAGTTTTCCCAATCCCCCCCCACCCTGCACCCCCCAACCCTCCAGCTTCGCTCCTCACCCTTAGTTCATGTCCATGGGTCGTACATATAAGTTCTTTGACTTCTCTGTTTCCTACACCATTTTTTACCTCTTCCTATCTATTTTATGCCTACCAATTATGCTTCTTATTCCCTGTACCTTCCCCTCCCACTCTTTCCCTTTCTCTCTCCCTCACTGAAAATCTTCCATGTGATTTCCATTTCTCTGATTCTGTTCCTGTTCTAATGTTTGCTAAGTTTTTGTTTTTGTTGTTAGGTTCAGTTGTTGATAGTTCTGAGTTTGCTGTCATTTTACTGTTCATAGTTTTTGATCTTCTTCTATTTCTTAGATAAGTCCCTTTAACATTTCACATAAGGACTTGGTAGTGATGAACTCCTTTAACTTGACCTTATCTGAGAAGCACTTTATCTGCCCTTCAATTCTAAATGATAGCTTTGCTAGACAGAGTAATCTTAGATGTAGGTCCTTGCCTTTCATGACTTCGAATACTTCTTTCCAGCCCCTTCTTGCCTGCAAGGTTTCTTTTGAGAAATCAGCTGACAGTCTTATGGGAACTCCTTCATAGGTAACTGTCTCCTTTCCTTCTGCTGCTTTTAAGATTCTCTCTTTATCTTTAATCTTGGGTAACTTGATGATGTGCCTTGGAGTGTTCCTCTTTGGGTCCAATTTCTTTGGGACTCTCTGAGCTGCCTAGAAGTCTGTTTCCTTCTCCAGATTTGGGAAGTTTTCCTTCATTATTTGTTCAAATAAGTTTTTGACTTATTGCTCTTGTTCTTTCCCTTCTGGCACCCCTATGATTCGGATATTGGAACATTTATAGTTGTCCCAGAGGTTCCTCAGTCTCTTTTCATTTTTTTTGAATTCTTGTTTCTTCATTCTGTTCCAGTTGGATATTTATTTCTTCCTTTTGTTCCAGATTGTTGATTTGAGTCCCAGTTTCCTTCCCTTCACTATTGGTTCCCTGTAGAGTTTGCTTTTATTTCACTTTGGGTAGCCTTCACTTTGCAACCAAGCTCAATCAGTTCAGTGGGCATCCTGATTACCAGTGTTTTGAACTCTGCATCTGATAGGCTGTCTATCTCCTTGTCACTTTGCTCTTCTTCTGGAGTTTTGATATGTTCTTTCATTTGGGCCATATTTCTTTGTCTCAGCACACCTGATAAGTTGTAGGGGGCAGGGCCTTAGGTATTCACCAGGACGGGGCAACTCTCTTTGCTGCATTGTGGCACTGTCTATGGGGGAGGGGCCTGAGAGGGAACAATGCTGCTTGCTCAGCTCTCATCCCACTTTCAGTCACTTTGCCCAGTACCCACAAGCAAATTGGGTCCTTCTGGTGCTGATTCCCAGGTGGTTGGGTTTGTGTATATTCTAGGACCCTGTGGTTCTTCTCTCCAACAAACTCTCCTGTGAGGCTGGCAGTTTCTCCCACTGCTGCAACCCCCACAGGTTTTTACAGCCAGAGGTTTGGAGGCTTTATTTCCCAGATCTGAAACCCTGAGTTGTGCAGTCTGTCTCACTTCCCAGTTGTTCCTCCTGGTTTATCTGCACGTGAATGTGGGACTGCCCCATCTGCCAGCCACTGCCTTGCCGGGCATCCTCTCTGCCCTTCCTACCGGTCTGAATGAATGTTTCTTCTTTAACTCCTTGTTTGTCAGACTTCCATACAGTTGGATTTTCTGGGAGTTCTGCTTATTTTTTGGCTTTTAAATTTGTTGTTGTTCTTTTGGTTGTGTAAGAAAGCTAAGCATATTTACCTATGACCCCATCTTGTCCGAAGTCTTCCAGGTCCGAATAGAAATAATTTCTGATAAAATTACAATAGTACATAAAAGGCACATACATACCAGAAACTCCAAATTAAAATTTTATTAGACAACAAGAAACTGATGTATATCTCAAAATATAGTTTCTTGTTAAAAAGTTAATTGTACAAAGCAATATCATAAAATATAACTATTTTATAAATCAGGCTTAAGAACCTAATTCTACCTTTTTACCTTTTGTCTCCACCTTTTTTACTAAGGAAGTATTTATAACATAAAAACTTCTCATAGGTTAGGTAAGTCACTTTATTTAATACTACCACCTCCTCCCTTGTAATTACAAGGACTTAACAACCCTTAATTAAGCCTTTCAGCACTTAGGGGAATTTAGCATTATTGCAATCATCTGCAGAAAGTAAAAGCAAGAAGCAGCCCAGCACCAAGACTTGCCCGAGGTTGCATAACGAGTTGATGGCAAAATCAGAGTAACATCCTTATACTTGGCAAATCCAGCTCTAAATAATTTGGATTATTCTCATGCATTAGTTAGGGATCTGCTCTGGTTAACTTCCTTTCTTTAAAGATGATTAGAACAAATGTTAAGGTCCTAATAATAACAACTCCTATGTTTATTTCTTAAATAACTTTCCCAAACTTTGTATTCCATATAGAATCACGGATATAGGAAGGTAACCTCCTCATCTTACTCATGGGGAAAGTGAGGCCCAGAGGATTAAAAGATTTCTCCATGAGAAATATTGACACAACAAATGAAGATCCAGGTCCCTGCTTCATTCAGAGCTCTTTCTAAAAGTCTGTAAGGCCTCACTTCCACATTCTTACTCTTCTTCCTCATTCACCAAGTCCTGCTCAATAATTCTCTCTTCTTCTTCTTCTTTTTTTTTTTTTGGTAGCTTTTACAGAAACTCCATGAAAACAGAAGCTATTTTGAGATGCTAACAAATCAAAGTTACAAAGAAAAGAGTAGTTTGAGGAAACTTTCCTAGTTAATGTGATACCACTTATTATCTAAGAAAATTGTGCTACTTAGTTTATAAAAAAAAAGCAGGCTGTTTGCTACTTAAGGGTAAGAGAGTGTAAATAAAAGCATCTTTACTCAAAGGAAAAATGTCAGTTCAGAAGAGTCTGCTACTGTGCTGATCTGGTTCTCCAGTGTAAGGTGAACTAGGAACTTGTCTCAGCAGCACTGTTATTTATTGTTCAGAGTGAAAAGCCAGTGAACTCCTGGGACACTGCCAGAGAGGCCTGGGAAAAAAAGAAAGCCCTCAGATGTGTGAATAGCTGCTTGTATCTTACTGGAAATGGCCCCATCTGAACCGCACAGACAGCATTAGCACTGCTGCCAAGGAGAAAATCTTTACTGGAGAGAGGAAGGGGCAGCACTTGAAGGGATTTTCAAAAGCCCAACTCAAGAGATTTGTGAGTACCTTTCAAGATAGAAAAAAAGAGAAAGTCACATGTGGTCTCCTCAGTACTTGAATAGCAAACAGTGAAGTTATGGTCACAAAGAACGCAGTCCAATCTAGTGTTCAAGCACCCAACCATGAAGCAAATGACCCTTCCCATGGAAGTTTTTCACTCCAAATGGCCAAAAAGGCTAAGTTTTCTAAATGGCTACTGCCTGCGGACCGAGAAGAAACACTGAGCTGGGTGAAACCTTATTAATCACCTGTTGGACTATGCCTCTCCCAAGATACCAGTGTGGTGTTTTTTTGTTTTTTTTTTTAAATTCTTTTGGCATACACAGAGAAGAAACTTAGTGGTCTTTTAAATAAGTAAATGAAAGGTCAATCTTTGCATTTCAAAGATTAGAGGCCCAAAGATTTGTTCACAGCTGGGCAGAGCCCCGACTGGTAAGCCAGGTTTTCCATCTCCAGTCAGGAATCTATTCTACTGCTGGGATTTTTTTTTTCTATCTACAAAAAGTAAATCAATAGCCATAATGTGATGATGGTTGCAAAACACTGACTATGCTAAAAACCATTAATTGTACACTTTAAATGGCTGAGTTATATGGTATGTGAATGATATCTCAATGAAGATGTTATACACTAAATATGAAGTGCAAAAATCCAAACTTATGTTAAATAAATTAGAGAAATGACTATTTATATTACTTTGGAGTTCTTTTGACTTAAAAAAGGATTAGCCATACGGTTCTATTAACTATTTTACATTTCATT
Organism: Anoura caudifer; assembly: GCA_004027475.1. Classification (NCBI taxonomy): domain Eukaryota; kingdom Metazoa; phylum Chordata; class Mammalia; order Chiroptera; family Phyllostomidae; genus Anoura; species Anoura caudifer. Next base: position 6,944 of record PVKU01010612.1, on the reverse strand, counting down.
GTTCTTTACTTGGAGAATGACTTGGTAAATGACTCAGAAACTCAAGGCTGCATTAAAAATAAAAATGGGCTATCTCCTCAATTATAAAGTAAGTTAATAGTAAAGTATTGGGTTGGCCAAAAAGTCCATTTAGTTTTTTCCGTAAAATAAAAGATACATTTTTCATTTTCACCAATAACTTTATTGATTTGGATATTTTGCGTATATCAGCTATCTCCCACATGGTATATAACATTGATTGTTCTCAATTAATGTCTCGATCCAATCGCTATCAACTTCAATTGGTCTACCTGACTGTGGAGCATCATTTAGCAGGAAATCTCCAACACGAAAATTTGCAAACTACTTTTGACACATTCAATCAATCACAGCACCTTCTCCATACACTGTGCAAATCTTTTTTTGCATTTCAGTTGTAATTTTACCTTTCTTTTCTTAAGGTAAAGATTTTATTTATTTAGAGAGAGGGGAAGGGAAGAAGAAAGAGAGGGAGAGAAACATCAATGTGTGGCTGCCCCTCACATGTACACAACTGGGGACCAGGCCCACAACCCAGGCATGTGCCCTGACTGGGAATCGAACCAGTGACCTTGTGGTTCACAGGCCCACACTCAGTCTATACCAGCCAGGGATATTTTTACCTTTCTTGAAATAATAAAGCATAAGATGCTGAAAATGTTGCATATTTCTTCCATCTTCAATATTAAAATGGCTACACAAAAATTCACCAATTTTGATGTATTTTTTAAAATGCACACTGATATGACAGCTGTCACAATACAATCTAACAAAATTGTTTCAAATGAAATTAAAGACAACTAAGTGCTACTAGGCCATATTATGGGAAAAAAAAACAAATGAATTTTTTGGCCAACCCAATATGATAGAAATTTAATTTACATTCAACATGTTTCAGAAATGTCCATCTTTTAAAGCAAGGTACTCATTTAGTATCCTCTCTTTTTTATTAATAAACTTTATTTTGTAGAGCAGTTTTAGATTCACAGCAAAACTGAATGGAAACTAGAGTTTCCATACTTTTTGTATATTTTAAACAAACTGCTAGTGATTGAGAAATTCTATCCTAATTGCAATATGAAAGATAATTTTAGAGCTTTAGACAATATCATTTAATGTAACTCCTTTTAAAACACATAAAAACAAAGAATTCACGTTCATATTCTCATAATTCCTTCCTAGAACTTGTACCCATTCTTGTTTGATTAATATTTGCTGCCACCTAGAGGTAAAAATGGTTTGTTTAAAGAGAGTTATCTTTAGCCCTGACCAGCATGGCTTAGGGTCGGCAAAAGCGAAAGATTCCTAGTCAGAGCACATGCCTGGGTTGCTGGCGGACCCTGGTCCCTGGCTGAGGCATGTGCAAGAGGCAAATGGTCAAAGTTTCTCTTACACATCAGTGTTTCTCTCCCTCTTTTTCCTCCCTTCCACTCTGTAAAAATAAATTTTAAAAATCTTTATTAAAAAAAGAGTTATCTTGAGAATGGTTAAGAGTAATTTCTAGTAGAGAGGGAAACTAAGAGCAGGAATGGAATACGTGGAGTTAATTCACCCATTTATGCTTTTTTTCCTACCATGTGTATGGTTCAACACTTTGAATGATTTTTTTGTTAATCCTCACCCGAGGACATTTTTTCATTGCTTTTAGAGAGAGGAAGGGAAAGAGAAAAAAATCTATTGGTTGCCTTGCATCTGTGCCTCGACTAGAGATTGTAAGAACCCAGACCAGGGGTCAAGCCCACAACCTAGGTATTTGCCCTGACCAGGAATCAAACCTGCAATCTTTCAGTTATGGGATGATGTTCCAACCAACTGAGCCACACCAGCCCGGGCTCAAATACTTTTTTTAAGCTATCCTGATCTTCTTGTGCTAGAAGCTTAATAAGCCTGAGAGACAGTCATTGTTATCAATAACATTTTCTTCTCCAAGTTAGCTGAGAAATGCCATTTTGCATGATATAAGTAGCTGCTACTACTTGTCTTGAATTGCTGTTTTCATTTTATCAGGATACATGACATTTAGATAAAATCTGAGGTCATTTCCAGTGCTTATATTCTGAGATTTCATAGTGTTTTCAGTTTCCTAAAGTCTTAAAAAAAAATGAAACATTCCAAGCACAAAACAGCACAGAGGATAACAACATTTCCATGTTGAGCACCTCGTTTCATCTCAAAGTAACTCTTAGACGGGCAAGGACAAAGGGAAGTGAATGATCATTTCCTGAGTGTCTACTAAATACCAGGCATTTTAGATCTAGGTTTTTCTTTGAGGCCAGTGTGATCAGCCTTATCAATGGATGATGATGTTCCAAGGCTCAGGGAGAATGTGTCACTGGTACAGGGTCACAGAGCTGCGAGTGTCAGAGCTGGGACCCAAACCATGAATCTGTCTGATTCTAAAACGCTGTTTCCTTCCCAGCATCACCATTCTGCTTCTAGTTTTCAACACCTTCTTGAAGCAGGCAGGGTGAATACTTCAGTCCCCATTCTACAGATAAATTACTGTAGGTTTAGAAAGATAAAACAAGTTGCCTGAGTTCACATAAATAGCTAACAAGTGGCAGGAACGAATGGGAAATGAAGATTCTCATTTCACATTCACCATTCTTCCCATAAAGTGACATATTTTGTAAATTAAAAAAAAACTTGGAAAGAAAATAATTATAAATTTTCAACTACATTTATTTGCTTAATTATGAGCTTTAGTAGTTATCCAAACTAGAAATAAGAAATTCATCTAGATAGACAGGAAATTATTTTCATAAGCCTATTGTTTCTGAACTTTAATGTTTTTACTGAAGTAAAAATTACACACAGTATACAAATCTAACAGGTACAGCTGGACAAATTTTTACAAATGGATATTTCCATGTAACTATTGCCCTTATCAAGTGTTTCTGAACATTTTAATGAGCTTCGCCATTATTATTTTCCACATGAAATTTTATTTATATACTTTCTTTTTATTTAATTTATTGGGGTAATACTGGTTAACTAAATTATATAGGTTTCAGGTGCATAATTCCACATACACCAATAAATTTTAACCCCAGAAGCAAAGCAAGAGAATCCTTACCACCCATGTATATCAATAGAGATTTCTATGACACAACCAAGTAAACTAAGATTGTATAAACCTCTCTCCAATTTTTTTGCCATAACTGACAAAAGGAGAAACAGCAGAGTCACTCTTTCGGGAGACATTTGAGAACCATCTATATATTCTCGTTCAGGGCCTGAGACCCTCTGACAACACAAAGAAATTTTTCCCTTGCTGTGTAGTTAGCAACTGTGACTATGTGACATAGTTCTATGAAAAGACACCTTCTCAGGAAATGGGCTATATATTTGCAAAAAAGAAGAAACATGACATTTGCAAATACAAGTCCAAAGTTCAAGTCCTCTCCACCTTTTTTCCTGGTTGGTTTGTTTTCTGTTTCTATTAAAGCCTGGGAGACACGTACCCCACTACAGCCTCCTGTAGCAGTATCCCAAATGAAGGAAGGATGCTATGGCAGGATCTCACCATTGGCCTGAGGAGGATAATAGCAGGGATTAGAATCCCCCCCCTCCCCCCGCCCCTTAGCATGACTAGCTGGTTCATTCATTTATTCAACAAACGTTTGTTGAATACTAACTATGTGCCAGACATTGTCCCAGGCACTGCTGGGATACATGAGCGGACAAACAGTGCCCTATGGCACTCACATTCTAGAAGAGAAGGTGATCTGGGCCAAGCTGAGAGAGGCTGCCCTGAAGCACTGGGCATTTCCTCTGCCATCCTCTCCAGCCCGAAGGACTAACTCTGAGTCTGATCCGCCCAGACACCTGAAGAATCTTTGGAGAGAGGGCAGGAGTATTGTCAGTAATATCTAGATATTGTTTCGCAATGAATTTTTAGGCAGGAAAAGGAGTCTAAAATTCATTTCTATTTCCTGGAGTTTCATCTCATTGCATTCAAATATCAAAGTAAGGCCAGGTTCAGAGAGGAGAGATATCTCTAATTGTGGCAGCCAAAGGAAACACTCACCGGTTTTTGGAGTCGCCCAGAAATGTATAAGTTATTCCAGTTAAGGAGATCTTCAATCAAAATACCAGTGCTAATAACCCCATATTTTATAAGCTGGAAAAGAAAAGAAATGGGCATAAAAAGGAGCAAAATACCATATTGTTGCTTATGCAGATACAAAATATAAGGTAATACATTTCCGCCATAGTACCTTGATTTCCAAAGCCACTCAAAATGCCTACTTTGAAAACAAACAAACCAAAAAAAAAAAAAAAAAAACCCCACACATCTCTACCAAAATATTCCACAAAGGATAAGTTTCCAAGACTGATTAGTCCCTTCAGGTATATGAGGGGAAGTGGCCACTATTTTAACTTAGACTCTTGTGATGTTAAAGGCAGAATGGCTCTTAGAGGCGATCCCATATCAGTACCCAAGGAGTTAGAAATAAAAGATGGGTTCTTCGGCACAGACAGTTTGAGAAGCAATAATAAATGTCATGTTTCTCATTTGAGAAACAAGAAACCTGAGGCTCAGAGTGAATAAATGATACACCTAAGGTGGAACCATTAGTAGCAGAGTAGCAGAGACAAAACTAGGTTCCTCAATTTTAGTCTGGTTTTCCAATGTTCATTTTATCACAAAGTACAAAAAATGTTGTTTAAGTCTTTACTGACATCCTTTACAGTGGGGGCCCCAACCTCCAGGCCATGGACCAATACCGGTCTGGGCCTGTTAGGTACAGGCCAGGCCGCATGGCAGGAGGTGAGCTGGAATGCGACACTCTTGAATCATCCCCAAACCAACCCCCACCCTGGTCTGTGGAAAAATTGTCTTCCACAAAACCAATCCCTGGTATCAAAAAAAGTTGGGGACTGCTGCTTTACATGGTGAATTTCTCTTTCACTATTGACTATTCCAAACACTCTTATACTTACAAAGCAACATCCAAAAAGAAAACCTCTTTATCAGTTCTGAACACATGGAATTATGGTTAAGCTCATGCAACAGTAATTTGTACAAACCCTAACTGTAATTGTTCCAGGTTACAAAATCCCATTTGTTTCAACAAATATCTCTGGTCCCACTTTGCTGGATTTCAGTATCCCAAAGGCCTTCGAAGGCTGCAAGTATCTGAAAAGTAGCTAAAGAATTTTAATTAAAAAGTACAGGCCCTTTGGCATATAATCATGTCCAAATATTTGGTTACTGGAGCTTTTAGCATTGTTTGAAACTACTAATTAGAGATAGGCTCAACATAGTATTAATTATGAAGAAGTAACAAAGCTACGTGTTTGGCATGACTAAGTGGACATTGGAGGCTGTGCTGAATAACCTTGCCTCGACTTTAGCCACCATACTGCAGAAAGCCTTCTTGCTGCAGGCACGTAAAAGCTGGGCACTAACAGAAACACCACTGGCCTGGAAGTCAGGGACCTGTCACTAACTAGCTAGCTGCATGAGCCTATGGAAGTAATTTTTTCTTTCTGAAACTTGGTTTTTTTCATCTGCAAAGTGCAGGTGGAGCAGGAGTGGACCTCAACCAAAAAAGTAAATACATGGCCTAAAGGTTATTCACATACCACCAATCAATCATAGCCCTCATTCCTGCCAAGTTAGATAGATTTTCAAAATACTTCTCAGTCAGTACTCAACGTCTCGGCCTTCAAAGTGTGGTCCACTGACCAATAACATCAGCATCACTTAGGAGCTTGAAAAAAATTACAGAATCTCAGGCTCCATTCCAGACCTACTGAATCAGAATCTGCTCCTCAGGTGATTGTTTGCACATCAAAATAGGACTGCTCTAAGCAATCAGCATCATTGAGCAGAATTAACATGGCTGGTGGAACCCGTATGTCATTCTTAGCCAGGGGTGTCAAACTCATTTTCACCTGGGGCCACATCAGCCTAGCGGTTGCCTTCAAAGGGCCAAATGTAATTTTGGACTGAATAAATGTAACTACTCCTTAACTAGGGGCACGGAGCCCCACACTGCTGTCGGGTAGAAACAAGGTGCCAGGCAGGATAAAACAAGGTGGAGGGCCAGATTCAGCCCTGGGGCCTTGTGTTTGCCACCTGTGTTCTTAGCTCTGCTCATCTCTAGGAGGCATTTGATTTAGTCCCTGTTGGTCATCTTAGGCTAGGATCCTGCCAAGTTCTTGGCAGCTCTCTTAGAGATTGGGCCCCTTCATCTAAAAGACAGTTCAAGGTTCCTGCTGTCAGAAAACCTGCCAGGATCTGTGCATCTTACACGCTCTCCAACCATTACCAGTACCAGTAATCATCGAATTCCACCCACCTGCTGGCACCACATGCCCCCAACTACCTATGATATCCTCTTCACTTCCACATTCTTCCTGGGAATGTCAGCCCCTTGTATAGATAAGATTAATTTCAACTCTGATCCTTAATGGACCTGCCTATTCCTCCCACTGACCAAACCACTGGTTCTCAAAGTGTGTTTTCCAGACCAGCAGCAACATTATTTGGAAGCCTGTTAGAAATGCAAACCCTGCCCTGGCTGGTATAGCTCAGTGGACTGAGTGTGGGCTGCAAACCAAAGGGTAGTTGGTTCAATTTCCAATCTAGGGCACACGCCTGTGTTGCAGGCCAGCTCCCCAGTAGGGGGTGCTCAAGAGGCAACCACACATTGATGTTTCCCTCTCTTTCTCCTTCCCTTCCCCTCTCTAAAAATAAATAAATAACATCTTTTTTTTTTTTAAAGAAATGCAAATCCTTATTGCTAAGGTTATACATCTTTAAAGTTCTCATCACAAGAAAAAAATTGAAACTGTGTGGTGATGGATACTACTAAACTTACTATGGTGATCATGTCATAATATATACATGTATCAGTGTTGTACAATGTTAATACAATGTTAAATGGCAATTATATTTCAATTAACAAAAAAAA